>UESW01005045.1:182432-209875 GCA_900491605.1 Calamus simplicifolius | reverse complement strand
GTTATGCGCTCTCCGTGTGATCCCCGCGCCCTCTGTGCGCTCTCCATGTGATCTCCGGGACTCATCCCCTAAGGGCGAGCCATTCTTCGGCAGCTCCCCGGTCGCCCCAGCTATCCGGCGGCAAGGAGCCTATGAGAGGAAAGCTCGGTCCTCCCACTCGTAGCAGCAGAGAAATGAGCATAATGGAAGCTCTATGGAAAAGACACTTTGGGGATAACCAAACATGACCCCTTTCTCCCCTTTTTATAGGCAGAAAAGAACCGGGAAAAGCTATCAAGCTGAAAGTCCCGAGATTCAAACACCTGGCCCACGCCTCCACGTGGCCCCTCAGGATGACGCAGCGCCCCACTGCGCGCCAAGCCCACCGCCTTAGTTATGACGTGTACGGAGATCCCTCCTGATCCCGAATCACGGTCATTAAATGCAGGAAATCGTCCAGACGCTTCGAAAACTGGCGGGCTCAGAATATCGTCCTTCGAAAGTGACGTCCTCCAATGGTGAGCGATTGCGTGCGCGACGAAGTGATCCGCATGGGAAAAGAGCACCTTCCGGAAAGCTCTGATGCAGCTTTATGCCCCCCACTACGCCGTATCATCAATTCTGGTGAAATAAAAACCGAATCACCTGCGGAACAGCAGGACGATTGACAGAATAGCAGAAAGCGCGAAGGCCTTTTTGCCGTCGGCCCCAGCCGACCTATTTTGGTCGGCCCAGCCGACCTATTTGCCTGTCGGCCCCAGCCGACCTATTTGGTCGGCCCAGCCGACCTATTGTCGGCCCCGGCCCCAGCCGACCTACTTTGTCGGCCCCAGCCGACCTACTTTTGTCGGCCCAAGCCGACCTGGTTTGCCCATCGGCCTTAGCCGGTGCGTTTCCTTCAATCTCGAGATAAGGATGACCTAAGAGCGTCAGGAGCCATAGGTCGCTCACAATCGAGGCTAAACGACAGCGAAGTCACGCAAGAAAACACTTAAGTGGAAACGGGAAATTCTTTCACTATGAAACGTCAGACAAATGTCTAAAAGACGGATACAAGAACAGCTCCTAAGAACCGGGAGCCGCACCAGCTTTGGAAAAGCCCTCAGTCACATCTGCGGAAGCGTGACTAGGTTCGCCCTTCTCCAATATTTTTGCCCCCTCTGCGGCAGTTTGCGACCGTCCCTCAGAAGCTGCAGCTTCGCTGGGACCAGGGGCGGCGCCAAGTTCGGCGTCAGAAACATCAACATATTCGTCTTCATCTTCTTCTTCAGACTCGCCATCGTCGGGATTTTCAGCACTCAGGAAAGAAAGATCCCATTCCGGGTGCCCACTGAGTATCCTCTGTTTGCACTCTTCCATCCCATGATGGAAGGCGTCTACGCTGATAGCGTCTTGCCTCCCCTTAAGTATGGCGAGCTGCATGTTGGCCTCGGCGGCCTGTTTCTCAGCCTCTGCGACTTGGGCCCGCAGAATAATATTTTGCTCCTCGAACTCGCCGGCCCGCGTCTCGAATTCTGAGCTCTTGTTGCGGCTGGACACAAGCTCGCCTTGAAGAGCCCGAACCTCCAGCCCCAACTCCGCCATCTGAAAAGCCGAAATAAGTCGGCGTCACAAGAAACCAGTAGAAAAAAGCTAAAAAGGGGGGGGAAATGAGGTCGTACCTCCTCCTCTCGTCTGGCCAACCTCTTGGCCACTCCTCAGCCTCGCTCCTGGCTCTTGTCCTATCAGCCCCGACCAGCTCAACTCTCTCTTGCAGATTGTTGATCTTCAACTGCTTGGCTCCGATTACCTCCTGGGCTTGGGTTAGCTCGTTGTTCACCGAGCTATCACCCCTTGTTGCCATTTAGCGCCCTCCTTCAAATGGCAATTTCGCTATCGCGGCGCTTCAGTCGCTCCTCCACCTCGCCAAGCATCCTAGTTAAACGCTTCCTCTCGTCGGCAGCTTCCTTCCCCAGCCGACCCATACTCTCGCTATGTTCTCTGCATCGCCTTCACCTCCGCGGAATGTTTCGACTCGATTCTGGCCAGCTCCAGGCACGCATTGTCGTTCTTCGCCAGGAGTTCCTGCAACTCCTCCACCCTGCTTCTGCTTGGACACCTCGGCCAGGCGACCTGATGTGCCGCCCTTATCCCTTCAAGCTCCTATCGTCATTCCATGAGCTCCTCGAACTTCTCAGACACCTTCAGCCGCGACTGGAGCTCGGCATTATCCCTCCTGGCCTGAACTGGCCCCTGTCGCCAAACTCAAGCGCCAGCATATCGCCCGGGAAAGCAAAACGCTCTGCAGACAAAAATGAATAAGAACCCACGATGGGGTCAATCGGGAAACATCTATCGCACAAGAAAAGTAACTCACCCGCGAGGCATAGGCCCGAGTCATCCTCATCAGGGTTGTGTTATCAATGTCGGGAAGGAGATGGATACTCTCGGCCACGCCTTGCTGCCGAACGCAGCATCGACCAACTCCAAATCGGCAAATTTGTCCGCCGAAGGATCCGCGCCCGGATACAGGGCCGACCTCATCATGGCGGAAAACGCCTCCTCAATACAGCATCCGAGCTGCTGGGTTGGCCAACCCCACCTGAAGGACCGGCCTGGGCGGCCCCCGTCTGAGAGGCCTTCAACCTCCCAGCCTCCTCCACCAAGGCCCTGGCTTGGGTTTCTTCAGATAGTTCGGCCAGCCCAAGCGCCAGCCTCCCCAAAACCTTTTTCGAAGAAGCTCCCAATGCGGAGCTCCGCCTTGCCGCGTCTCCTCCTTCGACGCCCCTTCCTCGGTTACCACCATCTGTGTCTCCGCCACCGGACCCCCCGAGGTCCGGCCTGTTCTACCACTTGCATCTCCTCCGCAGGCTCCCCCGAGGCCTCAGTCTGACCTGCCTCACTGCTACCGGACTCCCCTGCGGAGAGACCGAGAGAAGGCTCCCCCTGAACCTCCCCGGCTGCGGCTGCCACCTCTTCCTCTCCTGCCGGAGCCGACGGCGATCCCGCGGGGACAGTAGGCTCCTCGGCGATGACCACCTCCGCCAAATCCGCCGCTGATTCCTCTTTCAGGGGGGACGCGGTCGGACGAGCCAACGGAGCCTCGTCCGAGCTGTCCGAGATCTCTAACACGAGAGGGTCGGAGGCCATAACCGCTCTCCCGGGCCCTCCTTCGCCCCCGGCGCTTCTGCCGTGACTGCTCCGGCGTCCGGCGGGCTTCTTGCGGAAGTATGAGCCCTTTTTTCGGGCCGGCCACTATCCGCGCCGCTACCTTCCCCTGGGCGTTTTCCTCTCTTCCTCTTGGAGAGGTTCGACAACGCCGACCTTGCGGCTGTCAGACCAGAACACATACTCAGGTCCAAGCACATTAATCGAGAAAAATACACAGCACGAAAGAGACTCACCTTGCGGGTCCAGGGGGCTGAGCCCGGCTGCGAAGAGGGCCCCCTCCGATAGCAGTCGTTAGCCGAAAACACCTGTCCGTTACGAAGGACGTCCAAGTCCTTCTCCTCCTGCGCCGACAAAGCCGGATGCGTCTCCGCATCCCTTGCAACATCCCCCCATCTCCGAGGGAAGTCGGAACCGACGTTCCCCTCCGCGATAACAAACCGACTCTTCCACCCCTTGATGGAAGAGGGCTTATCCGCGATACGTTGAAGGATCTCCGGGCCCGATGTAGGGCCACTCTGATTTCCTCCCGGAATCAGGTGGTAGCAGGTGCGGAAAAGGGGGAGAGTGGCGACGATCCGAATCTGGTGGCACATCGAGATGAATCCGATGATATTCCGCCAGCTGTTTGGAGCCACCATTGACGGGCAGATGTTGTAGTGGGTCATGATCTCCTTCACCAAGGGGTGGAGAGGAAAACGAAGACCCGCCTTCAAACTATCTTCGTAGATGAAGACCCCAGACTCTAAATCCCGGGTAACTCTATCTTCGGGTTCCGGCGCCCGTAGGACGACGTCCAAGGGCAAGCCATACCGCTGATGAATCCTCCCCAAGTCCTCGGCAACGATTTCGAGGCCACATCGTCGGGGCTCATCGCCATTGAAAGAGGTACCAAACGAAAACGATAAGCGTCAAAGAAGATGAAAGGCCAGAACCCTTTGAAAGCAAACGAGAAGACGCCGAGAGCATGCGCACATATATATATACAATGCGGCTGTCACTTCGCTTCTCCGCCAAGGAAGCCGCCCTGAAGAGGTGGGGCGTCTCATCCTAGGCGTCCGGAATCGCCTCGACAAACGCCCGATCGATCGGGATCGTAGCGTGGCGCAATCCCAACCGTCGCTCGTGAAGGAGCCTTAGCCCCGAAGGCGGGATGGCCCTGTCGCATTAATTAGGGCATCATTGCGCGAGCTGTCTAAACCAAGACGTCCCATCCAAGACGCGCCATTCGAACTTGTACTCCCTACGCCCGAACCTACGCTTCGAACTAGGGAGTGGAGGGCATGTGTTGAGGGGTAAAATCATCATTACATTAATATCCGTGCGAGGCGGTTAAGGCTAACCTCCTCCCTTCGTCTCCTCCGGGCTTCCGTAGCTCGGCCCTTCCGGGCTTCCTTAGCTCGGCCCCTCCGGGCTTCCGTAGCTCGGCCCTTCCGGGCTTCCGTAGCTCGGCCCTTCCGGGCTTCCGTAGCTCGGCCCTTCCGGGCTTCCGTAGCTCGGCCCTTTCGGGCTTCCGTAGCTCGGCCCTTCCGGGCTTCCGTAGCTCGGCTTCTTCGAGCGATCCACAACCTAACATCTACCTCCGCGGAACCTGACGCGGGAGAGCCCGGCCTACCAGAACGGCATCCTAGAAAAGGAATCATGTCGGGACGTGGCCTAAAACCTATCATAACCGCCCCAGGCCTACTCAACCAGATCTCGAGACATCAAGGAGCTCTCCCAGCCGTCGATACCTGAACAAACGGGATATGGATTCTAACGGCCCCACAACGGCCTGATTCTGCCCGCCTCCATATCGTAACAACCTCCGAACCTTCCAGAAGACGCTCAAGACCCAGGTGACAGTCTATAAATACCATACTCGCAGATTTCCTCAGGTACGCACTCTCTCCTTGGGCACAGGCACGCGCCTCTTACACGCGCACCTCTCTGCTCTCTCCAGCAGCTCGTCGGCGCTCCTGCCCTCTGGAGCTTCCGATTGGCCGCCCCCGGAGAGGCCTCCCGGAGAGATCCACCTCCCCACTGTCTGGTTGATCGCCGATTTCTTCTCCACTGACTTGAGCGTCGGAGGGTCTTCCGCGGAGGACCACCCCCAGCGTCCCCCCGCGTGTGGACTTCTTTTGCAGGTCCGCCCCCCTCTTCCTGGAGATCGACCGTGCCTGAGTCGGAGGATGGATTTCAGCGGCATCATATATAAAGAATCTAATCCACAGAAATTACGTGAAGGGAAATATTTGGAAGTTGAGACTAAGGTATACATCGATCTTTGTCTGCTTGCTTACATTAGAAAATTAAAGACAATGTTGTTGAATGCACATGGCAATTTGTATGTGAAAACATTTCATGCTGAAATTTGTGCTTGACCATAGGAAAATGTAAAAGCCTCAGCCCAACACAACTGCTTAATTCAAATTATAGCAGATTTCTTCAAATTGTTGTGCTATCTTTTTGCTGTTAAAATGTAGCCTTGCTAATGCAATTGAGAAGGATTGTGTGCACCAGGCGCAGTGAAGTCATGTGCACTGTGCGTACATGCGACTGTGCATGATAAGAACAATTTCGTCTTTTTGAACATGGCATGCATAGCCTGTACGCATGCACGGCTAATCAGCATGCGCTCCTGCACTGCATGCGATGCAGGAAGACTTTTCCAATGCAATATTATGTAATGGGCTGTGTAGTTTGACGTTGGGCCTTCTACAGTTTTCTAAACCTGACTGTTAAGCCAATTTTGGTTACATGTAAACAGCACTTCGAGCGTCAATTCTGTAAGTTAGATATGGGACTGAGATGTCCATCTACATTTCTTCCTTTTCTGTCCATCTCATCTGCCTTTTAAAAATAAAACAATAATGACTGATGGTCATGAAAAGGGTATCTGACAAGAAACATATTGTAGGTGCAAACTGTGATTTCTCTGGGTGGAATATGTAATGCTTTAGAGGTGCTTGACTGAAGACAGGTGGAAGAGCAAGGCAGTTTTAGTCACAGATATCTGATCTGGACTTGATATCAGCATGGAAAAAGGGCAAAGTCACTGGTTTAAGCACCGCTTCAACTGATTGGACTGTTGGGGGGAGAGAGAGAGAGAGAGAGAGAGAGAGAGAGAGAGAGAGAGAGAGATATTAAAAATTAGAATGACTACAAATCATAGACAAATTTGATATTATGTAAGAAAAATATACAAAGTAGTTGGTAAATTTTTATTTGTAGATTGTCTTGAGTGGCATGTAACACAACCATGCATATCCTTAGATAACATAAATTATAAAAATTAGCAAATAATGATAATTGGTGACACACAAAATGCATCCAAAAGAGTTTGATACATGCTTAGCACATCATGTTTACAAAGACATAATTACAGAACAATGAGCACTCATTTGTGTAATTGGTCATCCGTCAACCTTACGAAATAATGGCCAAAAATAGAAAGTGGCATAAAAAAGCCTAATTTATTTTTAAAAAATCAAGGTTGCTCAAGACAATGATCCAGAATTGCAGAGAATAAGAGGAGAGAAAAATGAAGAAACCAGCATTGGTGATTTAGTTTTATAAGATCATCCAATTAATACTTATTATTGTGCAGTGATCATTGCTGCCAAATTAAGCATGAAATGTTTAGCTATTGTCATGGAGTCACCAGCACTTGTGATCATCCTTGTCAGAGCCAAAGAGGAATGGAGCTATAGAGCACCAAAGAGGAAGATTATGGATCAAGCATAACAGGATTAACTTGTAATTTTGTTTTAAAATTCTATCAATTTACTAAGTTGTCCAAACATTTCATGCTTAACATGGCTTGAAATCAAGGGCAGAGATGTCTTTCTTGCGCAGTTAAAAGAACTGGCTAGCTAAAAACCTGCCGGAGTCACTTGGTTTAGTTGATCCAATTACGTACAGGATCTTCTGTTGGAGCCAGAAGTCCAGTTCATCCGTCTGGGCTGTTCTGATTCAAATAACACTGGTTTTCAAGCATTGGTGTGGGTGTGGGGGTGAGATTTTGAAGCAGGTGCAGCACCTTTAAGTATAAGATTTTGATAAATTTTCAAGATTGGGACTTTATGTATGGATTGTCTGCCAAGTAAAAATTTTAAGAAGTGGATGTCTCCCATGTTGAGTGTGTTCAATGCATCTTCTTTTCTGTTGCACTCAAGCATAGAGGTCACATCCTAGAGTTATTGTTTCAGTTCTCTCATTTATTTGCTTAGTTTTTTAAGTATCTTAATAAGTTGTGGACAACTAAGTTATTTTTTTTGACATTGAATATCGCCATTCTCATGGTTTACTTTCTCAGATCATATATAACTGCCTTCAGTGTGGTTGATCGCATGGAGGAGCTATTTTATGCTGAACAAGGAACACTTTGAGTTATTGCTTTCCAACATCAAAGGTCTCTCTCTTATGCGTACGATTTTGCTGGCATTATGTGTGGTGCGTACACCTGTTGTCAAAAATTCATTGATTTTCCTGAAGAATATGAACCATGGTCATTAATGTTTGTGTTGAAATTAATCTCCCAAGTCATCTCAAATGACAACCGAACAATATACTTGGATCTAGAGTCAGAACTGGCCAAACTGGAGCTTGAATTTGGAACAGTGAGCAAAGACTATTCAATGGATGAGATTGGTGGCCGGGAGTTCGATGAGCTTGAACAGGAACTGAGGTCGGGTATTTCAGAAACGAATCAATAGGCCTAAATTGTGTTGTCTGAAATAGCAGTCATTGAGGATCCATTCTATGCACAACAGTGACTATTTGGTGTGGAGAGTGCTCTTTCAAACATGAATGAAACTGGACAAATTGAAAATATTCCTTCTTGGGTTTTCCTTTCCAACTTAATTTGCACGATATCTACATTCCGTTGCCATTAGTAAAAGAGGTCGCTCTGGCTGCAGTCCCTTTCAAGTCTAGGGCACTTTGGGTGGATTCTTTATTGATTCGTTTTGTGTTATTGCTGATCCTATGATGACTTTTATTATCATTGTCACATGGCTTGTCTTATATATATGAGATTGATACCTTATTTGTTATTGAATATACTTCGATTCACATGACCTTTAGGTAGAAATATGATTGAATACACAGGGTCATTCCAACAGCACTTCACTTCGGCCAAGTTTCTGTTAATCATGAATCAGCAAAGCTATCAGATATTACTTTGGTGAAGCTAGAAACTATGCCACAGGATTCAATTTAGTGAAGGTATCAAACACTGTAGTAGCTCTATTGTTCGTTCTCCTTACCAGGGGTATATTCAATGATTAGAAATGAAAAAAAGCTAGAGGCAATGACTAGAAATGTAGGATGATCATAAATGATGATGGGAACCTTCGGTGGAAGGAAACGCGAGAGACCAAGGTCCGGTGGGGAAGCCCAGAAACTTTGGTTTGGGTCTACGTTTTCGATTTTACCCAACCCAAGATCTATTTCTCTAGATCAAGGTCAGGTCCAGGGGATCTGAGTGTGTTGACTTTAAAAAAAAAAAAAATACGGCCGCGAGTTTTCGCGTGACCTCACGCGAGCGGCGCTCCGCTCGTGGCTCCCGTTCGCGAACGCGTGCGCTCGCGGCATCCTTTTGCGATCGGTCGGCGCCCGTTCGCAACCGATCGTATTAAAAGTCAATCCCCGAATAGACTAAAAAATTTAAGATTAAAAAATTAAAAAATTAATTTCAATAGCCTATTGTTATTGTTTTTTTATTATTGCTGATTTTTTTTTAAGCATCTCGAGTCATTGGATTACACCTCTACGCAATCATACTCATGATAAGATAATCAAATCGAACCAGATCGTTATACCTTTATGACAGATAGCTTACAATTGCACAAAGGAAGATCTGGGCATGGTTCTTAACTTTTTTTATTTTAATTTTTTCTACTTTTAAATTTCTAAATTAGTAATATCTAACAATTTCTAAATGCATTTAAATTTCAAAATTAGAAATTTTTAACTATTTTTAAATAGTTTAACTTCAAAATACATTATTGTTTTCAACGTCTAAGGACTAGTTTTTCCTTCACTAGAGATGTTTGAAAAAAAGAGATGTTTTGAATTTATTTATTTAAAATTTAAAATTTAAAATTTAAAATTTTAAAATTTGTAATTTTAAAATTTAATATTTTGAAAAGAAAATTCAAATTTAAATTAACTCAACTCAACTAACTCATCTAAGCCTTTTTCCATCTACATGGGGTCGGCTATATGAACTGCTTCCTTCACTCTACTCTATCAAGACCAAGTTGATATTCAAATTATAAATAGTTATATCATTTTTAATTATTTTATCTATGTTAGTGTTGCCGCTGAAATTCATCCTCCGGCTCGGGCGCGATCGGGCTGCAGCGCGGGCTCCCTCCGAGGCGGACCTGCAAGACAGTCCTTACGCGAGAGGCGTTGGGGATGGCCCTTTGCGGAAGACCCTCCGACGCTCAAGTCAGTGGAGACCAGCAATCAATAAATATGGGGAGAAGGATCCCCCGGGAAGAGTTCCTTCGAGCTCTCGTGGGAGCTTTCATGGCGGAGTGTAAGAACTGCGAATGAAAAATGAGCGTAGAGTAGCCGTACCTGAGAGGCTTGAGGGTGGTAGCATTTATAGGCGGTCACCTGACTTTTTGGACGTGCTCTGGATGAGGTCTGAAAGTTGTTGGGATTCGAAACGGATTCGAATCAGGTTGTTACAGGGCCGGTACGATCCGTATATGGTTAGTTAGAGGATCGACGACTGGGAGGCGGGGAGAGCTGGCCGATGGCTCGAGACTCAGTGGCTGCGTGGTCCCTAGGCCACTATTGTAGGTCCTAGGCCACATTTTGGCATGATTCCTTGTTTGGAATCTTATTCTGTTACAGTGAATTTGAACTCTCCCATGCCAGATTCCGCAGAGGTGTTGGTTCAGTCATTATGGCTGGCGGAGGCTCGACAGAGGTAGGTGTCGAGACATAAAGGGCAAACGTGGCAGCCATAAATGCCTTAATGGGAAGAAAATAAGGCATTGAATGCCTTAAAGCAGGTGGATATATGTGGCCTTTATGAGGTCATAAATGCCTTGATGCAAAAGACATAGCGTGGTTGCGGAGGCCGAAGTATATTTGCCGAACTATATTTGCCAAGGCATGTTGGCCGAACTATATTTGCCGAGGCATGTTGGCCGAGCTATGCTGGCTGAGCTATGCTGAAGCTGGCTGATGCTGAGGCTGGCTGAGCTATGCTGGCCGAGCTATGCTGAAGCTGGCTGAGGCTGAGGCTGGCCGAGCTATGCTGGCCGAGCTATGATGGCCGAGCTATGCTGAAGCTGGCTGATGCTGAGGCTGGCCGAGCTATGCTGGCCGAGCTATGATGGCCGAGCTATGCTGAAGCTGGCTGATGCTGAGGCTGGCCGAGCTATGCTGGCCGAGCTATGTTGGCCGAGCTATGCTGAAGCTGGCTAAGGCTGAGGCTGGCCGAGCTATGTTGGCCGAAGTATATTTTCTCCTCTCTTTTTATTCCATTAAATGCTGGCTGAGTCATTATGACCGTTTCTGCACCATTAAATGCTCCAGCCTATTGATTTGACTGCCAGATATTAATGAGGGGGCCCTTGGGAGAACCCACGCACATGATGTGGCCCTTTTTTCCCTCTTATTCTCTTTCTTCATTATGAGGAGACTCTTATTGCTAATATGTCGCGCTAGCAGGCCAGTTGGCAAGCAGGGCATTTGGACTGGGTGCTGCCCCATCGCCGATGTGAGTGGTCAACAATGCAATGACGATTTTACCCCTCATCACATGCCCCCCACTCCCTAGTCCGAAGTGTAATTTTGGACATAGGGAGTAGAATTCTGGAGCAATCTTATTTAGGGGACGTGTCATTCGATCCTCTGTAGAGGAAGTGTTTATCTCTGTGTAGGTTAGAGAAAGGCCTGGGCGGCCCTCTTGCTGAAGTAAAATAAGGCGCTTTAGTTGTACTAGAGTGTCCGAGAAATTATCCGGCTGGGACGAAGCTTTAGTGCTGTATCACTCGGATTGGCCGAGGCTGCAGAAATATATCACTCAGTCTTCGGCCGAGGCTTTTGATAATAAGAGATGCACTCCAGCTCTGGCCGGAGCTTTTGGAGATCAGTAAGAAATTCCCTCCAGCTTTAGCCGAGGGTTTCGACATGTCACTCGGTCTTGGCCGAGGTTTTTGTTAATAGGTGATGCCCTTCGGCTCTGGCCGAGGCTTTTGATGATAAGATGCACTCCGGCTCTGACCGGGGCTTTTGATAATAAGAGATGCACTACGGCTCTGGCCGGGGCTTTTGGTAATGAGAGATGCACTCCGGCTCTGGCCGGGGCTTTCGGTGATAAGAGATGCACTCCGGCTCTGGCCGGGGCTTTCGATAATGAGAGATGCACTCCGGCTCTGGCCGGGGCTTCCGATAATGAGAGATGCACTCCGGCTCTGGCCGGGGCTTTTTATGATAAGAGATGCACTCCGGCTCTGACCGGGGCTTTTAATAATAAGAGATGCACTCCGGCTCTGGCCGAGGCTTTTTATGACCTGCTTCTCATTTTGACTTTCAAGGAGAGTTATAAAAATTTCGCAGGCCTTTTAAAAACTGAATTTAATTCAATGAATAAAAATGGGTCTAGAAAGAGCGTACTTTTATGGATGAATTTATTACTCGGTTGTTGCCGAGCCTTCAGAAATATATCATTCGGTCTTTTGCCGATGCTCTGGAAATTTATTACTCGATTGTTGCCAAGCCTTTAGAAATATATTACTCGTTGTTGCCGAGCCTTCCCAAGATGCTACTCGGTTGCAACCGAGGCTTCCAAATATTAATTGCTGCTTGGTTGTAACCGAGGCTTCAAATAATAAATTACTCGGTGATGCCAAGCCTTCCAAAATGCTACTAGGTTGTAACCGAGGCTTTTAAATAATAAAATACTGGGTGTTGCCGAGCCTTCCAAGGCTTCAAATATTAATTGCCACTCGGTTGTGACCGAGGCTTCAAATAATAAATTACTCGGTGTTGCCGAGCCTTCCAAGGTGCTACTCAGTTGTAACCGAGGCTTTAAATAATAAAATACTCGGTGTTGCCGAGCCTTCCAAGATTATATTTTACTTGGCGCTGCCAAGGTTCGGAGACCATTACTCGGTTGTAGCCGAGCCTTCAAGATTATATTTTACTTGGCGCTGCCAAGGTTCGGAGATTGTTCGGCTCGGCCGAGGATTTATACGACCTGCTTCTTATTGCAGCTTTCAAGGAGAGTTATAGGAATTTCGCAGGCCTTTTAAAAACTGAATTTAATTCAATGAATAAAAATGGGTCTAGAAAAGCATACTTTTACGGATGAATTTATTACTCGGTTGTTGCCGAGCCTTCAGAAATATATCACTTGGTCTTTGGCCGATGCTCTGAGAATTTATTACTCGGTTATTGCCGAGCCTTCTCAAGATGCTACTCGGTTGTAACCGAGGCTTCCAAATATTAATTGCTACTCGGTTGTAACCAAGGCTTCAAATAATAAATTACTCGGTGTTGCCGAGCCTTCCAAGATGCTACTCGGTTGTAACCGAGGCTTCAAATATTAATTGCCACTCGGTTGTGACCGAGGCTTCAAATAATAAATTACTCGGTGTTGCCAAGCCTTCCAAGGTGCTACTCGATTGTAACCGAGGCTTCCAAATAAATTACTCGGTGTTGCCGAGCCTTCAAAGATGCTACTCGGTTGTAACCGAGGCTTCAAATATTAATTGCCACTCGGTTGTGACCGAGGCTTCAAATAATAAATTACTCGGTGTTGCCGAGCCTTCCAAGGTGCTACTCGGTTGTAACCGAGGCTTCCAAATAAATTACTCGGCGTTGCCGAGCCTTCAAGATTATATTTTACTTGGCGCTGCAAGGTTCGGAGACCGTTACTCAGTTGTAGCCGAGCCTTCAAGATTATATTTTACTTGGCGCTGCCAAGGTTCGAAGACCGCTCGGCCCAGCCAAGGATTATAAAGATTATATTTTACTTGGCGCTGCCAAGGTTCGGAGACCGTTACTCGGTTGTAGCCGAGCCTTCAAGATTAATAACAAACTTCCTCAGCTTTTAGCCGAGGGTTCTGATATGTCACTCAGTCTTGGCCGAGGTTTTAGATAAATAGGAGATGCACTCCGGCTCTGGCCGGGGCTTACGCACTTCGGCTCTGGCTGGGGCTTCCAATAGTGAGAGATGCACTCCGGCTCTGGCCGGGGCTTCCGATAATGAGAGATGCACTCCAGCTCTAATCGGGGCTTACACACTTTGGCTCTGGCCGGGGCTTCTGGTAATAAGAGATGCACTTCGGCTCTGGCCGGGGCTTCCAATAATGAGATATGCACTCCGGCTCTGGCTGGGGCTTTTGATAATAAGAGATGCACTCCGGCTCTGGCCGGGGCTTCCGATAATGAGAGATGCACTCCAGCTCTAACCGGGGCTTACGCACTTTGGCTCTGGCCGGGGCTTCTGGTAATAAGAGATGCACTCCGGCTCTGGCCGGGGCTTCCAATAATGAGAGATGCACTCTGGCTCTAACCGGGGCTTACGCACTTCGGCTCTGGCCGGGGCTTCTGGTAATAAGAGATGTACTCGGCTCTGGCCGGGGCTTCCAATAATGAGAGATGCACTCTGGCTCTGGCCAGGGCTTTTGATAATAAGAGATGCACTCCGGCTCTGGCCGGGGCTTCCAATAATGAGAGATGCACTCCGGCTCTAACCGGGGCTTACGCACTTCGGCTCTGGCCGGGGCTTCTGGTAATAAGAGATGCACTCCGGCTCTGGCCGGGGCTTCCAATAATGAGAGATGCACTCCGGCTCTGGCCGGGGCTTCTGATAATGAGAGATGCACTCCGGCTCTGGCCGGGGCTTCAAAGATCATTGCTCGGCCTAGCCGAGGTTCAGAGATTTTGTTGCTCGGCCCAGCCGAGGTTCGGAGATTTTTACTTGGCCCTACCAAGGTTCGGAGATTTTTACTTGGCCCTGCCAAGGTTCGGAGATTTTGTTGCTCGGCCCAGCCGAGGTTCGGAGATTTTTACTTGGCCCTGCCAAGGTTCGAAGATTTCCTGTGCAAATAGGCAACTCGGTCGTGCCGAGGATTGGTGAGCAGCACCTGTTTCTTTTCGCAATCTTTGGCAACATAATGTGTGATGATTCACGTTGCAAATTACGAAAATACGTGCCGACAGGAAGGTATAATAAGGCATATCAAAATGGACTTATAGAGGACATACCCTATTGATAATACTTACGGAGATTGTCCGAGTTCCACGTCTGGGGGACAAACTTTCCGTTTAGATCTTGCAGCTTGTAGGTTCCCGGTCCAATGATCTCCGTCACTTGGTAGGGGCCTTCCAATTTGGTGCCAGTTTTCCTTGCTCCAGCAGTTTGGAGACAGATGCTTTCCGGAGAACAAGGTCGCCAGGCAAGAAAGATCTCCCTTTGACTCTGGAGGCATGATAGCATCCGCGGATAGGAGGGTCCTATCTCCATGGGGATGACAGCGTCTACGCTAAAGGCCATCCGAAACGGGGTCTCGCCTGTGGGAACTCTCTATGTGGTGCGGTAGATCCACTGGCCGAGGTTGAAGCTGGACGTTGGACTTCTGTGAAGCATGGAGTCAAGAACTCCTTGTCTTGGCTTTATGACGCCATCCTTCCTCACGCAAAAGGTGCCTAAGGGGCAACGCGGCAGCCATAAATGCCTTAATGATGGAAGGAGATAAGGCATTAAATGCAGGTAGATGCACATGGCCTTTATGAGGCCATAATTGCGTTCGTGCGAAGGTCATAGCGCGGTTGTGGAAACTGAGCAAGAGTGCCAAGGCAGGGAGAAGGCGGAGACGGCGTCGAGTCGTGGTGAGAGGACGCCAGAGAGATGAATCGGGCCCACCGAGATCTGGGGAGATCCTTGTCGCAGCGCCCTTGTGGACTAGTCTGGCCTCCTTAGGTCGACATGGGGGGTCCGCAACTCCATGCGGACCAGAAGAAGAAACGGCTAGAGAAAGAGGAGCTGCGGCCTCTTCGAGGAGGCATGGAGCAGGGGCAGCTATAACTGGATGGGAGCTGTATGGCGCTCCTGAACTAGACGGGTCAGGGCCTGGACCTGCTGGACCAGTGTGGCGAACGGGTCCTGGGTCACTAGGACAGCTGGTGGCGATGGCAATGCCACGATACTCATTGGATCGGGTCTCTGGGAGGCGACCCGGTCCTGGGCTTCAGAAGTTGCCCTTCTCCGATTAGCCATTGGAGAGGTTCTCTTCCAGATCGAGATCCTTGTCTCCTTTTTTCAAGTTTAATGGGACTTGAGACCCTTCCTCTAGCGCCAATCTATTGCCGCTGAAATCTATCCTCCGGCTCGGGCGTGATCGGACTGCAGCGTGGGCTCCCTCCTAGGCGAACCTGCAAGACAGTCCTCACGCCAGAGGCATTGGGGGTGGCCATCTGCGAAAGACCCTCCGACGCCCAAGTCAGTAGAGACCAGCAATCAACAAATATGGGGAGAAGGATCTCCCAGGAAGAGTTCCTCCGAGCTCTCGTGGGAGCTTTCATGGCAGAGTGTGAGAACTGCGAATGAAAAATGGGCGTAGAATAGTTGTACCTGAGAGGCTTGAGGGTGGTAGTATTTATAGGCGGTCACCTGACTTCTTGGACGTGCTCTGGATGAGGTCTGAAAGTTGTTGGAATTCGAAACGGATTCGAATCAGGTTGTTACAGGGCTGGTAGGATCCATATCTGGTTAGTTAGAGGATCGACGGCTGGGAGGCGGGGAGAGCTGGCCGATGGCTCGAGACTCAGTGGCTGCGTGGTCCCTAGGCCACTATTATAGGTCCTAGGCCACGTTTGGCATGATTCCTTGTTTGGAATCTTATTCTGTTATAGTGAATTTGAACTCTCCTGCGCCAGATTCCACAGAGGTGTTGTGGTTCAGTCATCATGGCTGGCGGAGGCTCGGCGGAGGTAGGTGCCGAGGCATAAAGGGCGAACATGGCAGCCATAAATGCCTTAAAGTAGGGAAGAAAATAAGGCATTGAATGCCTTAAAGCAGGTGGATATATGTGGCCTTTATGAGGTCATAAATGCCTTGATGCAAAAGACATAGCATGATTGTGGAGGCCGAACTATATTTGTCGAACTATATTTGTCGAGGCATGTTGGCCGAACTATATTTGCCGAGGCATGTTGGCCGAGCTATGCTGGCTGAGCTATGCTGAAGCTGGCTGATGCTGAGGCTGGCCGAGCTATGCTAGCCGAGCTATGTTGGCCGAGCTATGCTGAAGCTGGCTGAGGCTGAGGCTAGCCGAGCTATGCTGGCCGAGCTATGTTGGCTGAGCTATGCTGAAGCTGGCTGAGGCTGAGGCTAGCCGAAGTATATTTGCCGAACTATATTTTCCGAGGCATGTTGGCCGAAGTATGCTTTCTCCTCTCTTTTTATTCCATTAAATGCTGGCTAAGTCATTATGACCGTTTCTACATCATTAAATGCTCCAGCCTATTGATTTGACTGCCAGATATTAATGAGGGGGCCCTTGGGAGAACCCACGCACATTACGTGGTCCTTTTTTTTCCTCTTATTCTCTTTCTTCATTATGAGGAGACTCTTGTTGCTAGAATCTCGTGCTAGCCGGCCAGCTGGCAAGCAGGGCATTTGGACTGGGCATGACCCCATCGCCGATGTGAGTGGTCAACAATGCAATGACAATTTACCCCTCATCAGTTAGTTTAGGTCTACCTCTACCTCTATCCTTACCATGAATTGTTAAAAGATCACTCTTTCTAACTAGAGCATCTAAAGGTCTATATTGTATATATCCAAACCATCGTATTGATTTTCTCTTATTTTATCTTTAATTGGGGCTACTCTTATCATTTCTCTTATATGTTTATTTCTAATTCTATCTTTTAAAGTTTTATCACATATCCATATTAACATACACATTTTTATTACACTTAATTTAGTCACATATTGTTTCAATATTAATTTTGCTTAGTGATAGATTAACTTAAAATTATCAATATTAATTGATAAAAATTAACTTAAAATTAGTTGAGTTAATTTTGCTTAGTGGTTAAATTATTTATTAAAAGTAGTGTATTAATTAAATTTTAATTTAAATTCAAAATTTAGAAATTATCTAGAAAACCACTAATTTAAAAACTTAAAATATAAGACTGAATCTTTGAATTTGTGTTGTGCAGAACTAATTACGCAACCAATGCTCTCATAAAATGGGTTCAAATGACCTTAGTGCAATTAAACCAGAAAAATTTAATGATCACTCTTTAGGAGGTAGCAAAGCCAAATGAAATACTTGCTTACCACTTTAGAATTATTTTCTATCATAGAATCTTCAAATATTGAATCCAAAGAGTTCCTCTAGCTCAACTAAGACTTTCTCCTCCTTAACATTAAAAACCCTTCAAGAAATAGATTTTCATTGTAAACATATATTCTAAGTATCCTTTCAGATAGCCTCTATATAATGTTTAACTTTCCACCAAAACTGCTAAGGAACTACGGTATGCCCTTGAGGCTAACTATGGGATGGATGATGCCGATCTAGACCAGTTCACTATCTCAAAATTCTAAAAGTATGTAATGGTGGATTTCAAACCCATTAGTATTCAAATTCATAAAGTTCAAAATCTTCATAGGAAGGCTGAGTTGGTTAGCTATACTTTTTTGAAAGCTATAAGGTCCAAACATTAGCTGATGCCCTTCTATCTTCTTGGTCAACCTTTTTGCGAGAGCTAAACCATAAGAAAGGTGACTTTACCTTAATAGAAGTGATTAACTCTGATAGGATTGAGAAGAACATCGGCTTAAGCTCAAGCAAAAGCTTGATTTTGAACCCAAGATCCATTTGACCGAGTCAAATTTAACTCCAAATCAATTCAAACTTAGGGAAAAGAATTAAAAAAATTTCAATCTAGATCTAACCAATCATCCTCAAAATCAATCAAACCAAGACTTTCCGAACCAAAAGTCAAAAACTAATAAAGAGATATTCCACTTTGTGTGTTGAAGGTCCAATCATGTGGCGAAAGACTGCTACTATCAAAGGATTGAATCGCTAAGGAAATCATCCAAACCTCAAGTTAACATGATTGAAAGTGCTATTGAGCCTTCTTTCAAGTTAGTGAATTCAAAACCCTTAGTAAACCTAACCCAATTTTTTTGTGATTGGTGGTTTGATTCAGGAGCTAATATTCATGTGTGTTCTAATTGCTCTTGGTTGTCCACCTTTTAAGAATCAAGTGAAGGAGGTATAATACTTGGGAATGATTCTTTGGTATAAGTGCTTGTAAAAGGTTGAGCGGACTTGAGGATGACCTCTGAAAAGATCCTAATTCTTCATGAAGTGATGTTCATCCCTAGTGTTAAAAGAAATTTGATTAGTGGATCTCTTCTTGCATCTAGAGGATATAAAATTGTTCTAGTATCAAATAAAGTTGTAATCATGCATAATAACAAGTTTGTTAGAAAAAGGCTTTATTTTTGAAGGTCTTTTTAAATTAAATGTGGTCTCCAAGATATCTAATAAAAGTCCTCTTATTTTTAATGTTGAATCTTTAAATGTCTAGCATGGTAGACTTAGTCATATGAACTTTGATCGTATTCATCACATGACAAATTTTAATCTAATCCCTAAAGTTGATTTTGATAGAAAGATAAGTGGGAGATTTGTGTTCAAGTCAAGAACCTTAGAAAACCTTTTAAATCAGTAAATAGGAGCTCAACTATTCTTGATTTAGTTCATAGTAATGTGTATGACTCTATCAAGTTACCTACTTGGGAAGAAAGTCGTTACTTTGTAACATTCATTAATGACTTCTCTCGGTATTGTCACACCTATTTGATGAAATCTAAGGATAATGTCTTAAATAAGTTTAAGATTTATAAGGTGGAAGCTGAAACCCAAACTAAGAAAAACCTTAAAAGATTTAGATCAAACCAAGGCAATGAGTGTATCTAAAATGAAATAACCCTGTTTTGATAAAAACATGGAGTTATTCATGAGGTTACACCATCATTTTCTCCTCAATCCAATGATATAGCTGAATGAAATAACTATATCTTAATGGATATGGTTAACTCGATGTTAATCAGTTCAAGTGCACCCGAGAACTTATGAGGGGAAGCCCTTTTAGCTGCCTGCTATATCCTAAATAGGATATCCTTTAAAGATAATCCTAAAATACCTTTTGAGCTTTGAAAAGGTAGAACACCCAGGCTACCTTATCTTAAAGTCTGGAGGTTCCTAGCTAATTAAGGTAGGTATACTTGAGCCCAAGAGAAGTAAGATAGGACCTAAATCGTAGATGCTATCATTATAAATTATTTCTTGGATAGCAATACCAATAGGTTCTTTGTAATAAACTATAAAATACATAACATCTCAAATAATACTCTTATCGAATCAAAAGATGCCATTATTTTGAAAATGTATTTTCATTTAAGAATCAAGTTCCAAATCAAGTCTCTAATAGTCCTTTCTTAGTTTCTGATTCCTTTGAATCTGTGTCCTCTAATGAGTCAAGAAAAATAAAAAGACCTAACTTTGAAAGTAGACCTTTTGAACTTAGAAGAAGTTCAAGGATAAGGAAAAAAAAAGACCTTAGTGAAGGTTTCTTTACTTTCTTAGTCGAGGGCAAACCTTCCTCCTTTTTAGAGATGACCTCTTTACCTAATGCCCCTTTTTAGAAAGAAGCCATTCTTTTAATTCAATCTTAAAATTCAAACTTGGATCTTATCTAGTCTAACCTCTGGTAGCAAATCTTTAGGATGTAAGTGGATATTTAAAAAGAAACTTAGATATATGTTTCAATAGAAAAGTATAAGGCCAAATTAGTAGTCAAAGGATATAACCAAAAGAAAGGATTAGATTTCTTTGATACCTATTTTTCTATAGCTAGAATAACAACCCTTAGATCTCTTTTTGCCATTACTTTCATTCATAAGTTGATCATTTATCAAATGGATGGAAAGATTGCATTCCTTAATGAAGATCTCTAGGAAGAGATTTATATGGAACAATTTGAAGGTTTTATTGTAAAGGGACAAGAAAATAAGATTTGTAAATTTGCTAAATTCCTATATGATCTTAATCAGGCTCCAAAACTTACATAAAAAATTGGATTAGATCATCCTATCCTTTGATTTAATGTCAATAATTATGACAAGTATGCCTATTCTAAGGTCATCGACAATGATTGCATAATCCTTTGCGTGTATGTCGATGGTATTCTAATCTTTGGGACATCTCTTGAAATTGTTTCAAATATCAAATCTTTCCTTTCATCCAAGTTTGATAGGAAAGATTTAGGTAAAGTAGATATACTGATCTTAAACTAGTATCTACTCTATATGATCCTAGCTTTCACCTAAAGAAAAATTTAGGTGATATAATTGATCAATTAAAAATTTTCAAATCATAGGATCCCTCTTATATGTGGTAAATAGGATAAGACCTGATATTGCCTATGCTTTAGCGAAGCTTAGTAAATATAATCAAAATCCTGATCAATTTCATTGGATAGCCTTAGAAAGAGTGTTATGATATCTAAAGGGAATACTTAATCTCTCTTTGATGTTCACTGAATACCCTGAGATAGTTGAGGGTTACAATGATGCTAATTGAGTCACCGATTCTTATGATCTTAAATCAACCACTAGATATCTTTTTCTTTTTAGTGGTACTACTATTGCCTAGGGATCATCTAGGCAAACTATCATTTCTAGAAGTACCATGGAGGTCAAGTTGATGGCTCTAGATATTACTTGTAATGAGGCAGAGTATTAAGAATTTAGTATTAGAGATACCTTTAGTATCCAAGCCAGTTTTTGCTATATCAATCCAATGTGATAATAAGACTGTAATCAAACTAACTAATCAAAAAACTATCAATAAAAAAGTAAATCACCATATACGGCTTCGTCAAAAGTCTATAAGACAACTCAACTCATCTAAGCCTTTTTCCAACTACATGGGGTCGCTACATGAATCTGCTTCCTCCACTCTACTTTATTCAGGACCAAGTCGATATTTAAATTATAAATAATTATATTTTTTTAATTATTTTTATTCATATTAGTTTAGGTCTACCTCTACCTCTATCCTTACCACGAATTATGAAAAGATCACTCTTTCTAACTGGAGCATCTAAAGGTCTACGTTGTATATGTCTAAATCACCGTAATGATTTTCTCTTATTTTATCTTCAATTGAGGTTACTTCTATTATTTCTCTTGTATGTTTATTTTTTAATTCAAGTCTATATGACAATGTAAGAAAAATAATGTTATCTTCTTAGAATTTGCTAAGTCTGAAAAAAATTGGCAGATCAATTAACCAAGGGACTATCTAAGAGTGGAGTCCTAAAATCATCGAGAGAGATGGGACTTAAGCCTATTATTTGGTTACTAACAGTGGATATTCTAATCTCTATGATTGGAGATCCCATGAAAGAGGTTCAATATGGTAGAACGAAGCTGATTAAGTGATCGTATTAGAGCACAATCTTCAAAAAATTTTGCCTCTCATCCCTAAAATGAGTGTTCTTATAAGGTGACAAAATAAAGCTATGTAAGGTTGAGTTATACTTTTAATAGATTCAAGATAGGTTATTTACAGGGTGTTAGTCACAAATACCTTTGAAGAATTTACCTATGTGAGAATTATCATATTAGGCCATGAGTAAGGGTTTGGGCTAATCTTAAGAAATCTTTATAAAAAATCAAGGTACTAAGCACAAGACCTTTAATATGCGTTGACCGCTTAAGTCGAATTGATTCATACTATATGTGTAATTAGTAGATGTTTAAGTCAAGGACCTAACTCAAGGTCTAACCCACCATGATTCCTTTAGATGTATATAATCAATGCTAAGTAGGATTCAAGTCCATAAGACACCTCACCTATTGCATCGTATAAGATGCTAAAAAAAATTATGTTATATTAATTTTTTATTTTTTTAAATTTAAAACTTTTGTGGAGAATTGTTGACTTAAAAAAAGTTTTGAAATTAAAAAAAATGGAATGCTGACGAGCGAACACTCACAGACGTTCGCATGAAGTCACGCGAGCGTTTTGCTTGCGTGAGTGGCGCTCACGAGCAGAATGCTCGTGGCACTCATTTGCAAATGCGAATGCTCATGGTGCCCAATCGTGCGACACCCTTTCATGATTGGTCAGCGCCTGTTTGCAATTGGTCGTGTTAAAAATCAATCTCTAGATCGAGTCTATAAATAGGCTCAAGGATCCAAGGTTAAAAAGAATTCAATTTCAATCGCTTATTATTTCTGTTTCTTTATTATCCTATTATTGCTGATTTTTCTTTGAGCATTTGGAGTCGTTGGATTGCACCTCACGCGATCGTGCTCATAGTAGGAGATTCGGATCAAGCTGGATCATTGTACCTTGGGGACAGATCGCTTACAATCTATACGAAAGGATGAAAACAAGTCCTTATAGCAGTGTTTAATATACCTCGATCCAAGTTTTAGCAATTTCTAAATAGTTTAACTTCAAAATACATTATTATTTCTAGCAGGGTGATCGACATACCCTACCAAAATCTAGTTTGCATATTTCAGTTTGCATATTTGAAAAATGAAGGCCGCTGGAGTATTCAAATTTTAAGAATAGAGAAACTTGCAGCAGTGTGCAATATGTGCCTTATTTTATGATCTATATCTGGAAAACAAATAATGAGGACTATGTGATAAAAATTTTAAAAGCTTAATTTTCACTAATAATAGAAGTATGATGGCATACATCTGTTAAAAATTTGAAAAGCTCAATTTTTTTAGAAGAAATAATTTGGAGGATATATAGCTTTGCATAAAATCTTTATGCTGGCTTTGGATTTGCTATCTGCCTTGTTTGTTATGGAGTACATTGAATTCTAGATTGTAGGCAGTTATCATAGAAATAAGTGTATTGTTTGAAACAAAATGAGATATTCAATACTTTACATTCCGCTAAACAAATATTAAGTTAACTCACGATCTTGTGGAGAGAGGTTATGTGTGGGAAAAAAAGTAGTTTAGAATGTCTAGGACTTATGGAATAATCCATTACAAATTGCTTATGTTGTTGATTTTTATTTTTTTATTTTTTGATGGTTTCACTGGATTCTTAATAATCATTATTCTATGTCAGATCACTCATCACCGGCCACTGGTATGCTGTCTTCTACAATTGGATATAAACTGTGTCCATGTTGAGGGGTGCCTTGAAGGCTTGCTCCTTTGTTGCATAATCTTAAACTGTATGACTAGGGCAGTTTGCTAGACTTGTCAATGGTCCTAGATTTTATGTTAGGACCTTCTAATAGTTGTTTTCCCCGACATGAACCTACCTACTTGATCTGATCCAACTGGGGCTTGACCCATCTAACTTGACTCATTGGTCCACTATTCAGATAGAAGACGATCATGGTTGACCGATTAACTGTAATATCCCGTTGAAATAGATGGTCCTTGCAATAGATGGTCCTATTTTATTGCGATCGTTTGATAATTTCAACGCCATCCACTAATTAATAAGTGATAACGATAGCTCCTTAAATGTTAAACGCCTGCTTTGATGGAAGCAGGCGGTGGAAGGGAATTGAGGAATCTTTTAAATAGAGATCCTTCTAAGGCTTTTGAGAACACAATGTCATCGAAAGAAAAACCAGAAAGAAGCAGAGGTATTGGGTCCCTGATCAAGAGCATATCCTGAGGGCATACACCATCAGAGTGCGATAGCTCATTGATTGGAAGCACTCAATCAAGATCCTGAGAGGTCCCGAAGCGGTAAATCAAGATCCCGAGAGGTCCGAAGCGGTAGATCAAGATCCCGAGAGGTAGATCTGCAGCTGATTCAGATCAAGGGGAAGATCAAGATTCACCAAGAGGAAGATCGAGATCCATCGAGAGGAAGATCAAGATCCTGATTCAGATCTTCTAGAGGTAGATCGAAAGCAATGGCTGGAGGTAATACAAAGATCCTATCTATTAATTCTATACATATTGTGTAGATTGTTAATAGACCTCTAACAGTTGGTATCAGAGCTTATACCTCTGCCTTATTTTTTATTGTGAGCATTTCAGATTTGATTATTTTATTGTTCGAGGTTTTTTTCTGGTCTTATTTCTCTCACATAGGGATAATCCAAGGGGAGGCTACTGGTAGTACCCTGGATTATTTGACCCAACGAATGTGTGGTAGGGATATTAGGGACACAAAACTGGTAGTACCTTGGTGCGTTTTACCCAACTACCTACATATCTGGAGAGGTGGTTACTCTTCAGTTTTTTAATCTACATTTATGGTTTCGATTTTTGCTTCTCGGTTCTTCATTTCGATTTATTGTTTCAAATTTTGAGTAGCCGAATTTATAACTTGATATTAGAAAACGTTGCCTATTCGGAAACGTATTCCATGCGTTTTGGTTTTGTCGCGTCACGGATTTTTCTTGGCCGCTCTCTGGCAATAAAAAAAAGGCTTGGAGATCTCAAGTTCAAATCTACGTGGAGGTTTTTCCTCTGTTGTTCCATTTTTTCTTGGCCATCCTAATTTTCTTTCGTCAGGTTTCGGTTTTTGCTAACGAGCGGAGCGGTAACGTAAGAGAAAAAAGTGGCTTCATAACCACATGCGGTGACCTATTAAAGAGAGAAAATCGATTTTCTTTCGTCTTTTTTTTCTCAAGAGATTTAAAATCAAATTGATTGGTTTTATCATTTATTTCTTAAGTTTAAAATTTTTGTATTAAAATACGCCTCCTGAGTCTCTATGCCTACGGTGTTTTGCATAGACTGGCCCAAGGGAATAATGAGCTACGGCCGGACGTGTTTTAATTAACAAAATTTTTTCTTAAGATGATAATTTTAAAATTCATTAAATAGATAATTGAAATGTTGTCTCCTGTTCTGCATACTAGATTTATTCTATGCATGAATTTGGTGGTAGTGTGAAAATCACAGTGCAAATCCTTTCAAGGTCTGATTGGTCAGTTGGTGTCTAGAAAGGTAAAGAGATTGTGGTTACTTAATTGGTTCCGTTGACTGACCTAAGGAAAGCAACGGGGGGACCCCCACTTCTCTTTCACTGGCCTGGCCAATTTGACTAACTCAGATCTTGATTTGGAAATGTTACGTTGATTAAGATCACTACCTAATAATCATGCTAAATTGGTTAATCTATATGCATATAATGGAATTCATGTCATGTGATCAATATGATGTTGATTAATTGAGGAGTAGCCACAGCATCTTTGATTAATCAAAATTATATATTGAGTTGCAAAGATCACATAAGGTTAGATGACATTAATTGTGACTAATTATATTAATGTAATGAATCTTATCCCACAGGAATTTTTGTTGCACTAATATAATTAATTAGGATGCGATAACAAATTATTTTCTTAATTACCCACAGGAATTAAGAAAGGAATATAATTTGTTAGTCACATCATTAAGCTAATGAGTCTATTTGAGTATAATAACTTAGCCCACAGGTAGTTATTGTATGTTATTGATTCATGTTATTGCATGTTTACATTGGTAAAACATGACATCAAGTTATATGCCTCAAATTCAATTACATGAACATGATTTTTTTTTATGCAGCTATTTTGCCTGTTAATATTTCTGATATGAAATGTGACATTCCCGATTTAAGTGGTGATAATTATAAATTATGGAAGGAGAGAATTCTTCTTCAATTAGGGTGCATGGATATTGACTATGCTATCAGGAAGGATGAACCACATTCAGTTACATCTACTAGCACTCAGGCTGAGATTGCTGCGTATGAACGATGGGAACGGTCCAATCGCCTCAGTATGATGTTCATACGTACTAAAATTTCTGCTAGTATACGTGGTTCAATTCCTGAGTGCAAAAATGTCAAGGAACTTCTGAAGGCTATTGATGCACAATTTGAGTCTTCAGATAAGGCAATGGCTAGCACCCTAATGACAAAATTATCATCAATGAAGCTCACTACGGTTGGAGGTGTGCGTGAGCACATCATGAAGATGAGGGACATTGCGGCTCAGTTGAAATCCCTAGAGGTTGAGATGTCAGAATCTTTCTTGGTGCACTTTATTTTGAGCTCACTCCCACAGCAATATAGTCCCTTCAAAATATCTTACAACACACATAAGGACAAATGGTCAATTAATGAACTTCTGACCATGTGTGTTCAAGAGGAAGGGAGGCTGATTTTAGAAATGGGAGAAAGTGCACATTTAGTCACTCAGAGAAAGACTAAAGCTCCCAAAGCCAAACGCAAAGGAAAGGGTAAAGTATCCATCCATACAGAAGACAAGAAGGAGTCCAAGTGCTTCTTTTGCAAGAAGAAAGGGCATATAAAGAAAGATTGTCTCAAATTCAAAGCTTGGCTTGACAAGAAAGGTACTCTAACCTCATTCGTATGTCATGAATCCAATTTGGTTATATGTCATAACACATGGTGGATTGATTCTGGTTCTACAATCCATGTTTCAATACCTTGCAGGGTTTTCTAAATCAAAGGAAACCATTGGGAAGTGAACAAAGCATCTATTCAGGAAACAAGATGGGTTCACATGTGGAAGCAATTGGAACGTGCAGACTTATTTTACATTCTGGTTTTGTTTTGGATTTGGAAAAGACATTTTATATTCCAAGTTTCTCTAGAAATTTGATTTCAGTGTCAAGGCTTGTACCAGCAGGATACTCCTTTAATTTTAATAAAAGCTCTGTTGATTTATTTTATAAATCTAAGCTTATTGGGAATGGTACATTCAGACAATCTTTTCCAAATCAATTTGAAAAATAATACCACCTATAATGTGATGCACGCCCAAACTGGTATGAAAAGATGTGTTATAAATGAGAATTCCTCTATTTTGTGGCATCGGAGATTAGGTCATATCTCCATTGAGAGAATTAAAAGATTAGTAAAAGATGGAGTACTTGATACTCTTGATTTTACTGATTTTGACACTTGTGTGGACTGCATAAAGGGAAAGCAAACCAACAAGTCCAAGAAAATGCCAAGAGAAGTTCGGAAATACTGGAGATCATACATACGGATATCTGTAGCCCAGATATGGATTCGTATGGTCAGAGATACTTCATCTCATTTATTGATGACTATTCACGATATATGTATCTCTACCTACTTCATAATAAGAACGAAGCATTAGATGCCTTTAAGGTATTTAAGGCAGAAGTAGAGAAACAATGCGGCAAGCAAATTAAAATCGTGAGGTCAGATAGAGGTGGAGAATATTATGGTAGATACACTGAGAATGGACACCTGGTCCGTTTGCTCGGTTTCTTTCTTGAA
>UESW01005045.1:169299-181773 GCA_900491605.1 Calamus simplicifolius | reverse complement strand
CCTGAAGGATTTTCCTCTGGTGATAGTGAGCATTTGGTTTGCAAGCTTAAGAAATCCATATATGGATTGAAACAAGCCTCCCGTCAATGGTATTTAAAATTTCATGATATGATCTCTTCCTTTGGTTTTGAAAAGAACATCATGGATCAATATATATACCAGAAGGTTAGGGAGAAAAATTTTATTCTTGGTCCTATATGTGGATGACATTCTACTTGCAACCAATGATAAAGGGTTGCTATATGAGGTGAAACATTTTTTCTCCAAAATTTTGATATGAAAGATATGAGCGAGGCATCTTATGTCATTGGCATTAAGATCCATAGGAAAGATCTCGAGGCATTTTAGGATTATCTCAAGAAACTTATATCAATAAAGTCTTGGAGAGATTTTAGATGAAAAATTGTTACCAAGTGTTGCACCTATAGTGAAGGGTGACAAGTTCGCTTTAAACCAGTGCCCTAAGAATGAACTTGAACGGGAACAGATGCACAACATTCCATATGCTTCAGCTGTTGGAAGTCTAATATATGCTCAGTTTGCATAAGACCTGACATTGCATTTGCAGTAGGAATGTTGGGAAGATATCAGAGTAATCCAGGTTTAGACCACTGGAGAGCTGCTAAAAAGGTCATGAGGTATCTTCAAGGGACCAAGGACTACATGCTCATGTATAGACGAACTGATCATTTAGAGGTAGAGGGTTACTTAGATTTGGACTTTGCTGGCTACATTGATTCTCAAAATCAACATCAGAATTTATATTTATGTTAGTTGGTTGAGCCATATCATAGAGGAGTGCAAAGCAAACTTTGACTGCTACCTCTACTATAGAAGCAAAGTTTATTGCTTGTTTTGAGGCTATATCGCACGATGTATGGTTAAAGAATTTCATCTCAAGGCTTAGAATTGTTTATTCTCTTGCTAGGCAACTTAAATTATACTATGACAATTCAGCTGCTGTATTTTTGGCTAAAAACCATAAGAATGGTAGTTAAAGTAGGCACATCGACATTAATTATTTAGCCATAAAGAGAATGTGATAAAGAAAACAAAGTGGTCAAAGAATACGTTAGCACTGAATTGATGATAGTTGATTTTTTGACTAAAAGTATGCCAATTAAAAATTTTAAGGATCATATGGTACGAATAGGAGTTGATCCCATGATAATTTAGTTGCATGGGCAACTACTTGTATAATGAAACTCTTATTTAAATTATTTATTTAGTTCTCATTCAGGTATACACATTATTTGACTTTTGAGAAATGACAAAAAAATTTTGGACTCTGAATAAATATAGATTTTATTTATTAAGCTATGTTGTCACATTTGGAATAGTGGTAAAGAATTGAATGCATTATAATACATGAAAGATAATAATCAATTATAGAGGACCTATCGCCATGATTCTTGTATTTGGTTTCTTTTTCAGTGTTGAGGACTATGGATTAAACAAAATATACGAACTAAGTAGAAGAATGTCCCATAGGGATGGTCCTATTTTATTTTATTTTATATGCAGATCTTTGGAGATAACTCTCAATCTATCCACTAATTAATTAAGTGATAACTATATCTCTTTTAAAAATTTAAATGCCTACTTTGATGGGAGTAGGCAGTAGAAGGGAGTTAAAAAGTTTCTCTATAAATAAAGATCCTTTCTGAAGGTTTTTCATATCACATCATCATAAGAGAAAATCATATGAATGCCAGAGAGATTGAGTCTTTGATCAAAAGCATATCCTGAGGGCATACACCATCATAGTGCGATAGCTCATTGATTGGAAGCACTCAATAAGATCCTGAGAGGTCCCGAAGCGGTAAATCAAGATCCCGAAAGGTCTCGAAGCGGTAGATCAAGATCCTGAGAGGTAGATCTGCAGCTGATTCAGATCAAGGGGAAGATCAAGATTCACCAAGAGGAAGATCGAAATCCATCGAGAGGAAGATCAAGATCCTGATTCAGATCTTGTAGAGGTAGATCGAAAGCAATGGCTGGAGGTAATAGAAAGATCCTATCTATTAATTTTATACATATTGTGTAGATTGTTATAGACCTCTAACATTAACAGGTTGCATCAGTTCATATTCACTGATTCACATTTTCTGGCCATTGGGTCATGATATTAGCACTCTTCATCGGTAATATGCTTTTTAAACTTTGATTTTACTAAAAGGTGCTGTTATCAGTTCTTTAGTTTGAAAGAAATTCACATGAAATCATGACATTCCATCATGAAATGAGGAAAGAAAGAAAGAACCTGGACCTTGCCCTAAGTTAATATTATAATTGGAGATGACATGCATGATGGTTTTAGTTACTAAGTTGCCCTTCTTGCATCTTGTCATTGCAGATGCATGATCTCCTCATAAATTGGTGAAGTTGTTTCTATTTTTTCTAACAGCAGCTTTAGGTATTCCTGGAGGGCTTATACCAGCTCAACTTTTATGGATCAATCTCGTCACAGATGTCCCTGCTGCAACAGCTTTGGGATTTAATCCACCAGATCAAGATATTATGAAGAAACCCCTCGAAGGAGTGATAACTAGTTGATTACTCCAGGGATTCTCTTCTGATATATGGTAAACTATCTTCTCTCTGCTGTCCTTTAGGACAAGTGACTAGTCTGTGCATTTCTCCAAACTTATTCACACACACCCATCTCATATGCCATTTGATGCTTTCCTTGTATTTATAATTGAAATATTGAAAAGGTAGAATTATTCTCTTTCTGCTTCTCTGTACAAGATTGATTAATCTTTCTGCTCTACAGATTCATGCATTTAATTGGCAAGAGTATATTCATCTTGAATAAATATGCTTGCTAGGTGTCTTATCTGCCTTTACTAAATATGCATGCATTCATCTTGGAAATTTTCTTCAGTTTTTATCCTATTCTTGTAGGTGGATTAACTTTCTCTTAGGAGTCAGAATTGAATATTAATTTAGACAATAGGCTTTGGTGGATTATGATGGTCCACAATATGTTGATTGACGATTTTTTTCTTCTGGTGGTTCAGGACATGTATATGCTCCATGGAAATGGTACGTGGAAGTTCTTGTTTTGGGAACTCATGTAAGAAGCCCCAGCCAACAGAAAATATGGTCATAGTTGGAGCATGCTGGCATGGATATACATGCGCATGGAAGATGGATATCTACATGTGCTATGCATATTATATTTTTGATGCATTTTGCTGGTTTATTTTTCACTAGAAATTCTTTTATCTGAAGAGAAGTATTTACTAAACTTGTGAAATGACTTTTTTGCACTCCATGTGGAGGTCATGGGCTTTATGTGGGGATTGCAACTGTTAGGCAGTGTTTGATATGGGGGATAAGGAGGGATATCCCCTGGATATCCCTCCTTATTCCCAAATGCTATAGCTAGAAGGGATAGATCTGAAAAAATTTAATCAGAGGGGATAACCCATGGTTAACCATGGTTAACCATGGGTTATCCCTGAACTTATTCCCTAGGGAACCAAGGAACAACTAAAGTTATCCCTTGATGGCAGACTTGTAATTTTTAAAAAATGCTTATTCCCTCAGCTATCCCCTGGATAAATGCTATCCCGTACATTTATCCAGGGATAGCTTTTGGGCTATCAAACACTACCTTAGGTAGTGTTTGATAGCCCAAAAGCTATCCCTGGATAAATGTACGGGATAGCATTTATCCAGAGGATAGCTGAGGGAATAAGCATTTTTTTAAAATTACAAGTCTGCCATCAAGGAATAACATTAGTTGTTCCTGGGTTCCCTAGGGAATAAGTTCAGGGGATAACCCATGGTTAACCATGGGTTATCTCTCTAGTTAAATTTTTTCAGACCTATCCCTTCTAGCTATAGCATTTGGGAATAAGAAGGGATCCAGGGGATATCCTTCCTTATTCCTATATCAAACACTACCTTAGTGTTTTCATCATATGGTATACACATGGTTCATTCATGGGAATTGATTTGAGTGGTGATGGACACGCTCTCGTCACGTATTCTCAGCTCTCCAACCGGGGCCAATGCTCCTCATGGGACGACTTCAAAGCCACCCTATTTACTGTTGGAGCACGTCGTTTTACCTTTGGACACTGATACCTGTGACTATTTCCGGTCTGGTAAAGTGAAGGCAATGACCCTCTCTCTTTCTGTCCTGGTGGCTATTGAGATGTTCAATTCACTGAATGCTCTATCTGAGGATGGGAACCTCCTGAGCATGCCTCCTTGGGTTAACCCATGGCTTCTTTTGGCCATGTCTGTCTCATTTGGCCTGCATTTCTTGATTTTATATGTACCCTTCCTTGCTTAGTTGTTTGGAATTGTGCCTCTCAGTTTCAATGAATGGCTTTTGGTGCTGGCGGTTGCTTTCCCGGTAATCCTTATTGATGAGATTCTTAAGTTTGTTGGGCGGTGCACAACGGGTGCCAAAAACGGTCTGAGAAGCACAAAGATGATTAGTTCAGATTGGAGCTGTGAAGTTTCAAGCAGGAGATTCATTCTATTCTGCAATTGTGCATTATTATTAGAACATTGCAGTACTATTTTTCTAAACCATCCTTCTTTTCTTTTCTTGAGGATTGTTTGAGAATGGATGCCTAGGACAATACGGAAGAATCAGAGGGTACGGGATAAGCACCAAATTTGGGGGGACTAGCTTAATTTTTTTTAACACAAGTAAGATCTTAAAAGGATGCTGAAGCAGTAAACAGTAACTGTTTTTTTAATGTATATAGTTTTATTTTTAATGGATCATCTTCAATGCAATTTAGTTTCTACTTCAAATTACAGGCTTAATACCATGCTTTCGCTGTTAAAGTACTGCAGATATCTTATTGACTATGTGCATGTGGCAGCTCAAATAATGCCAACCTGAGGCGATTTTGAAGGTACGCACGATGAGTTCGACTGTTGTGTATTTGGTTTCATTTGTTTTCTCTGTATGTAAGCTTGTGAAAAATTTGGCTTCCCTTGGTCTGCTGTCATCGCCTCTGAACCCAATAACCTGTTCCCACACGTCATCCCTTGTCTTTAAGAACTCGTCATTCGTTATTGTCGTCGAGCAATCTGAATTTTGCGTGATGCGGTTCCGTCTTTTGCCTGTTTTTACGAATGCTTGAGTGGCTTTGACCGTTAAAAAATGGATCACTGATGCATCAAGCGTTGTGAATCTGTGAGTTTTATCCTTGCATGTGAAGGAGTAGTTTTTATGTTTCGAAAGCAATCTTATTCTTTATCATTGTGTTAAAGCTTGCACTCGACTTTAGTTTTAGGATCTGGTGTGATCCTCGTTCCCCACCACTCTTGCAGTGGGAAGATCTGCCCTTTTTTTGGGATTAGGATTTCAGGATCTTGCTTCAACCTGGAGTTCACTGCAAGTACATTTCTGCATCGTTTAAATGAGCAATTCAATGAGCAAATGCTCAATCAATGAGAAATTCGCTGGAGTATAAGCTAATCAATAAATGAGTACAAAGTGTCAAACAAACAATATAAAATAAATTGAGTTCTTTGAAATTCAACGAGAAGACAACAAAAAGTGGAGATATCATTGTTGGAAATATGAAATGCCAAATATAATGAATAGGTTAGGAGAAATTTACAGGTATGAGTTCCACATCTTGGTGATGCCATACCAAAACCCCTTCTTTAGCTTCGATACTGGATTCATCGGTGGATTCAGCATGGAGAGAGCTTCATCATTGGCTTTGCCTTCTGCATCCATCTGGCGACAAGTTTCTCACAAAGAGAGAACCATGTTCTGCAGTCAAGAGGTAACATAACAGCATACCCCATGGAGTAGCCATATTCGGCAGCAATGAAAACTACATTCTTCTTATCTGCAAAGAGAGTATTCATGTACTTCTGCGCTTGAGGTCTTCCCGTCTTGAGGCACCACTATCCGTCGTATCCGGCAACATAGACCCATTCTTGGCCCCTCATAGGCCATAAAAAAAAGAATCCACGTTAAGCTTCTTGAAACTAGGATCGAGGACCACCACTCTGAATCCAAATCCCAACCAGTCTCCCAACATGTCCCTCCTGAAATGGTCCTTACAAGCACATAACCACACATTCAACATATCTATTGCAATCCCTGTTTGCCAACCTTCGTGCCATTACTTCCTCGTTACAAAGGTTCAGACTGTGTATAGGTCCTCAATAACAAGCACATAACCACACATTCAACATTTAAATTTTATTATTTTTTGAAAAATAATAATTACTACTGATGAAGATGATGACCGATCAAATGGAAGGTACTGCAAACCTACACCATAATTAGGTGGTCAAACTGTTTGCTTATGCCAGCAGACTTACATAAAAGGATAAATGTTAAAAAATAAAAACAAAAAAGAAACCAACATAAAACCCGTGTAAAGGATAGAGTGGTCACATTTCATATGGACTAAATAACTTTTTAGAAGTCTCTGCTTGCAGATAATAATCAACTAAACTCCCTTCAGCCTTGAAGGGTTGCGAGAAAAAGTTACTCATAGTGACATCATAAAGATCATTGGAACTTGAGGTACTGACTCCCCCACCGGCTGCACCATCGTGATTCATGTTGTTCTGAACCTGTGAAGGAAGTTCAGCAATCCGAATGATGCTATTAAACTACGAGGTCCCCAAATCTGCCTCTTGAAGTTGCAGCAGATACTCCAAATTCCACAGCACATCTCTCATTGAGGGCCTCTCCACACCAAAATCAGCCAGGCATTTCTCGACCGTCACTCCGAACTTCCTGAGAGAATCAGGCCCTATTGTTCCAGCAATTCGAGGATCAACAATCTGCTCCAACTCTCCTCTCTTCTGCCATTCCATTGCCCACTCTGCTAAGTTCACCATCTCTTTGGAAGGTTGGATCGACTCGCCTTGCACAAAGCACTTCAAGAAGAACCACTCCAAATGAATACACGTCTGACTTCTCCGTCAGCGTTGCCAGCGGAAATACTCAGGATCAACATAACCAAGTTCCTTTCACTGCAGTACTAACATGAGTCTCGTCCTGGTCTGGTCCAGTCCTTGAAATCCCAAAGTCTGCAATCTTAGCCATGAGATTCCCATCGAGTAGAATATTTGAAGATTTAACATCACGGTGGATGATAGCCTTGGCAAAACCAGTGTGAATGTAGTGAAGTCCTCTGGCTGATCCGATACAAATTTCCAGCCTCTGTTTCCAGCTAAGACTTGGAAGGTTGAGCCGTAGAGATGGCTCCTGAGCGTCCCTTTTTCCATGTACTCATAAACAAGTCATCTCATTCTGCTCATCGCAGTAGCCAACAAGAGAAACCAGATGATCGTGGCGCAGTCCGGATAGCAGCTCAATCTCTGTGAAGAATTCATGGACGCTCTCTGGGCTTTTGGTTCGCCCCGCTTTACTGCGACCGTGGTCCCGTCTCTAGCACTCCCTTGTAACCTTCCCAAAACCTCCAACTCCAATCACCCATTTTTATCAAAATTGTTTGTTGCATCCTCAGCACAACTAGGGGGAATCGATATCCAGCGCTTATTTTGACCAGATGTAGCAGCTACCATTAGTTCTACTCCCTGTGCTGTGTGAAGTCAGTCCATTGAAAGAGAAATACATCGAAGTCATTGATTGCTGCTTCCATGCCATTTCATATGGACTAAATAACTTTTTATTAGTCTCTGCTTGCAGATAATAATGAACTAAACTCCCTTCAGCCTTGAAGGGTCGCGAGAAAAAGTTACTCATAGTGACATCATAAAGATCATTGGAACGTGAGGTACTGACTCCCCCAACGGCTGCACCATCGTGATTCATGATGTTCTGAAACTGTGAAGGAAGTTCAGCAATCCGAATGATGCTATTAAACTCCGAGGTCCCCAATCTGCCTCTTGAAGTTGCAGCACATACTCCAAATTCCACAGCACATCTCCCATTGCGGGCCTCTCCACACCAAAATCGGCCAGGCATTTCTCGACCGTCTCTCCGAACTTCCTAAGAGAATCAGGCCTTATCGTTCCAGCAATTCGAGGATCGACAATCTGGGCCAACTCTCCTCTCTTCTGCCATTCCATTGCCCACTCTGCTAAGCTCGCGCTCTCTCTTCTTCGAAGGGTGGGGTCAATGGCTGGCCTTGCACAAAGCACTTCAAGAAGAACCACACCAAATGCATACACGTCTGACTTCTCCGTCAGCCGTGCCCTGCGGAAATACTCAGGATCAACATAACCAGAGGTTCCTTTCACTGTAGTACTAACATGAGTCTCGTCCAGGTCTGGTCCAGTCCTTGAAATCCCAAAGTCTGCAATCTTAGCCATGAGATTCCCATCGAGTAGAATATTTGAAGATTTAATATCACGGTGGATGATAGCCTTGGCAAAACCAGTGTGAAGGTAGTGAAGTCCTCTGGCTGATCCGATACAAATTTCCAGCCTCTGTTTCCAGCTAAGACTTGGAAGGTTGGAGCCGTAGAGATGGCTCCTGAGCGTCCCTTTTTCCATGTACTCATAAACAAGAATTATCTCGTTCCGCTCATCACAGTAGCCAACAAGAGAGACCAGATGATCGTGGCGAAGTCGGGATAGCAGCCGAATTTCTGTGAAGAACTCATGGACGCCCTGTTCGCTTGTTGGTTCGCCCCGCTTAACTGCGACCTTGGTCTCGTCTCTTAGCACTCCTTTGTAGACCTTCCCAGAACTTCCTCCTCCAATCACCCAATTCTTATCAAAATTGTTTGTTGCATCCTGCAGCACAACTAGGGGGAATCGATATCCAAGGCTTGCATTTTGACCAGATGCAGCAGCGCTACCATTAGAAGTTCTACTCCCTGTGTTGTGTGAAGTCAGTCCATTGTTAAACTCCGAGGTCCCAAATCTGCCACTTGAAGTTTTAGCACATACTCCAAATCCCACAGCACCTCTCTCATTGCGGGCCTGTCCACACCAAAATCGGCCAGGCATTTCTCACCGTCTCTCCGAACTTCCTAAGAGAATCAGGCCCTATTGTTCCAGCAATTCGAGGATCGACAATCTGCTCCAACTCTCCTCTCTTCTGCCATTCCATTGCCCACTCTGCTAAGTTCACCATCTCTTTTGGAAGGTTGCGTTCAATGGCTCGCCTTGCACAAAGCACTTCAAGAAGAACCACTCCAAATGAATACACGTCTGACTTCTCCGTCAGCTGTTGCCTGAGGAAATACTCAGGATCAAGATAACCAATGGTTCCTTTCACTACAGTACTAACATGAGTCTCGTCCTGGTCTGGTCCAGTCCTTGAAATCCCAAAGTCTGCAATCTTAGCCATGAGATTCCCATCGAGTAGAATATTTGAAGATTTAACATCACGGTGGATGATAGCCTTGGCAAAACCAGTGTGAATGTAGTGAAGTCCTCTGGCTGATCCGATACAAATTTCCAGCCTCTGTTTCCAGCTAAGACTTGGAAGGTTGTAGCCGTAGAGATGGCTCCTGAGCGTCCCTTTTTCCATGTACTCATAAACAAGAATCATCTCATTCCGCTCATCACAGTAGCCAACAAGAGAAACCAGATGATCGTGGCGCAGTCCGGATAGCAGCTCAATCTCTGTGAAGAATTCATGGACGCTCTCTCGGCTTGTTGGTTCGCCCCGCTTTACTGCGACCTTGGTCCCGTCTCTAAGCACTCCCTTGTAGACCTTCCCAAAACCTCCAACTCCAATCAGCCACTTTTTATCAAAATTGTTTGTTGCATCCTGCAGCACAACTAGGGGGAATCGATATCCAATGCTTGCATTTTGACCAGATGTAGCAGCGTTGCCATTAGTTCTACTCCCTGTGTTGTGTGAAGTCAGTCCGTTGAAAGAGAAAGACATCGAAGTCTTTGATTGCTGCTTCCATAGATGCCATTTTCGTTCTCTGACGCACCACCAAGAGAACAAAAGCAACAATCACCACAACAATTGCTCGTGGGCCCAATATCAAAACAAAGCTTTTGTTTGAACCTTATTGCTGCGACTGCCGATCTTGAACTCGGTTCAGGAGCACCGCAATATAAGCATGTACTTTTGATCCGAACTTCAAACGCACGCAAGGCCTGCTAAACCTCAGCCCATGCAAAATTCAATTATGAATTTTAATATATCACTTTTCATATCAAATTATTACTTTACATTCCTTTTTAATTGATCAATACAAAATAAAAAGAAATATTTACCTCTAAAGACTATTCCCACAATTCTGATCTAGCAGGTAGGCTTCATCCTGCAAAATAGTAAGAGAAGGGTAAAAAAGTCCAATAGAACTTCTACCCTTACCATCATAAATATACCTATAAAATAATTTAATATAGCCAAAATATGCTTAAACAAAAAATGTTGCGACCCTTGCTCCTGAACCCCATTTAAAGACATCGCAATACGGCCACATACTCCTAAAACAAACCTCAAGAATATGCAAGGCCTTCTAAACCTCAACCTATCCAAAATGCTTATGTAGAAGCTAAAATTTAAATATATCACTTTCCATATCATGTTATCAATCCTTTACCTCCCTTTTTAATTATTCAATACAAAATAACAATGAACCTCTAACTAACCTCACTTCTAGAAACTATCCCCGAAATTCTGGTTTGTCAAGTAAATATCCTCCTTATCTGCTACAAGACAGAAAGAAAGAATGGGATAAACTAAAAGGCCTAATTAAACTCTTACATTTGCCATCATTAATATACCAATGAAACAGTTTAGTATAGCCAAAATATGTTTGAGCAAAAAATATAATATATGTAACCATCCGGAAAGCCAATGAAATCCGTATACCATAATAAATAACCAAGCCATATTTAAACCATCCTTATAATCACAACCACATCCAAACCATTCACAGCATCCAGATATCCATAATTATACACAAATCATTCATGTGGCCACAACCACACCCAAACTATACACAGCATCCAGATAGCCACGACCATATCCAACATGCATCCATGTGACGACAGCCATATCCAAACCATCCATATAACCATACCGATAACTAAACCAAACATTGTGTCTAGATAACCACAATCACAATCAATCTATCCATCCATGCATCCGTACACATGACATCACCAAGAAGGTTGCCCTCGCCCTCACTCATCTGTAATATGCCTACTGGGCCCCCTTGCCACAGTATGTAAGGCATTTCCCAAGTGAGCTCCTCCTTTACCAAACATACATCACAAGGCATTACTACCAATACATGCTATCGCAATCTAGCACCAGTATTACATGTCAACAATCTAACATGGAAATATTTCTTCCATCCAGGTTGATTTATATACTAGTGCCCTGCATAAATGAACTCAATTAGGTCCTACACCATAACTTTGTTCTACATCGACCTTCTTCAGGCTTACCCCCTTCCCAAGTGCCGCCAATCTAGGCGAGGAAGGGTATCAACTCCCCTTACCAAAATTAGTACCATGTACCATCAGTATCCATCATACCAACTATATCCCTCAATCAAGCCACACCATATCACATCCATAATACCAAGCCATGCCATACCACCTCTAGAATACCAATCCACACCATATCCAAAATACCAAGCCATACAAAATCTAGAATACCAAGCCACACAACATCCAGAATACTAAAATTCATAATCTCAAACCAAAACTAAAAATCATTTATAACAAAATAATATACCACCATATATACACAAATCCATAAGAATCCACAATGCTCATTCAAAAGCACGCAGAAAACTAACAACAAAATATGATATATGTAGACATACAAGTTATGAAGACATATTACATAATAGTAGGGTATAGAACTTTTATCTTTGATTGTTACTCTAATAACTACTTGATTCGAGATAAATCAAACAATGATCACCTATAATCTAACATAAATAATTAATTAATTCACCAAAATTTATAATTAATGAAATTACCATTTTATCCCTCGAATCAAAAGCTCAAAATGATCATTTTACCCCTCTAATTTAATGAGTGCTAACCCTTTGCTTATTATCTTTAACCCAGATTTATTTATTTTCTAATATTGCTAATTTTCATCAACTTAGCTATATTTACAAGAATACCTTGCTAACCAATAATTAATCACCTCCCCTAGCCTAAAATTATTTTATCTAGCCCAACATCGAATTCCAAACCCATTAACTTAGTTGGCCTATGGCCTATTCAACCCATTGGGCCATGACCCACCAGGCCCACCCATACTTTGCCCAAGAGACCGAGCCCAACCTAACTCATACTAGCTCATTGAACCACCTTCTCCTGCACCCAATCGAACATTTCAGAATAAAGGGGAGGGTTTATTGTAGGGTTGGAGGAAGGAGACGGCGGTGGCGCTCGGCAACAAAGGTGAATGGTCGGGGGATCAACACCGAGTGGGAGGTCACCGATAAAGGAAGTCGAAGGGGTGGTCGACAACTATGGCAGCAGTGGTAACAGAGGGAGAGGGAGTAGATGAAGCCAGCGGCGAGGAGGGAAAGGCATGGCAAAGAACTACCATAATGA
>UESW01005045.1:144988-165804 GCA_900491605.1 Calamus simplicifolius | reverse complement strand
AAAAATAATAATTTCTACTGATGAAGATGATGACCGATCAAATGGAAGGTACTGCAAACCTACACCATAATTAGGTGGTCAAACTGTTTGCTTATGCCAGCAGACTTACATAAAAGGATAAATGTTAAAATAATAAAAACAAAAAAGAAACCAACATAAAACCCCTGTGTAAAGGATAGAGTGGTCACATTTCATATGGACTAAATAACTTTTTAGAAGTCTCTGCTTGCAGATAATAATCAACTAAACTCCCTTCAGCCTTGAAGGGTTGCGAGAAAAAGTTACTCATAGTGACATCATAAAGATCATTGGAACTTGAGGTACTGACTCCCCCACCGGCTGCACCATCGTGATTCATGTTGTTCTGAACCTGTGAAGGAAGTTCAGCAATCCGAATGATGCTATTAAACTACGAGGTCCCCAAATCTGCCTCTTGAAGTTGCAGCAGATACTCCAAATTCCACAGCACGTCTCATTGGGGCCTCTCCACACCAAAATCAGCCAGGCATTTCTCGACCGTCTCTCCGAACTTCCTAAGAGAATCAGGCCCTATTGTTCCAGCAATTCGAGGATCAACAATCTGCTCCAACTCTCCTCTCTTCTGCCATTCCATTGCCCACTCTGCTAAGTTCACCATCTCTTTTGGAAGGTTGAGATCATTGGCTCGCCTTGCACAAAGCACTTCAAGAAGAACCACTCCAAATGAATACACGTCTGACTTCTCCGTCAGCTGTTGCCTGCGGAAATACTCAGGATCAAGATAACCAAAGCTTCCTTTCACGGCAGTACTAACATGAGTCTCGTCCTGGTCTGGTCCAGTCCTTGAAATCCCAAAGTCTGCAATCTTAGCCATGAGATTCCCATCGAGTAGAATATTTGAAGATTTAACATCACGGTGGATGATAGCCTTGGCAAAACCAGTGTGAAGGTAGTGAAGTCCTCTGGCTGATCCGATACAAATTTCCAGCCTCTGTTTCCAGCTAAGACTTGGAAGGTTGGAGCCGTAGAGATGGCTCCTGAGCGTCCCTTTTTCCATGTACTCATAAACAAGAATCATCTCGTTCCGCTCATCACAGTAGCCAACAAGAGAAACCAGATGATCGTGGCGCAGTCCGGATAGCAGCCCAATTTCTGTGAAGAATTCATGGACGCAATCTAGGCTTTTTGGATGGCCCCGCTTAACTGCGACCGTGGTCCCGTCTCTTAGCACTCCTTGTAAACCTTCCCAAAACCACCAACTCCAATCACCCAATTTTTATCAAAATTGTTTGTTGCATCCTGCAGCACAACTAGGGGGAATCGATATCCAATGCTTGCATTTTGACCAGATGTAGCAGCGTTGCCATTAGTTCTACTCCCTGTGATGTGTGAAGTCAGTCCATTGAAAGAGAAAGACATCGAAGTCTTTGATTGCTGCTTCCATAGACATGCCATTTTCGTTCTCTGACGCACCACCAAGAGAACAAAAGCAACAATCACCACAACAATTGCTCGTGGGCCCAATATCAAAACAAAGCTTTTGTTTGAACCTTATTGCTGCGACTGCCGATCTTGAACTCGGTTCAGGAGCACTACAATATAAGCATGTACTTTTGATCCGAACTTCAAACTCACGCAAGGCCTGCTAAACCTCAGCCCATGCAAAATTCAATTATGAATTTTAATATATCACTTTTCGTATCAAATTATTACTTTGCATTCCTTTTTAATTGATCAATACAAAATTAAAAGAAATATTTACCTCTAAAGACTATTCCCACAGTTCTGATCTAGCAGGTAGGCTTCATCCTGCAAAATAGTAAGAGAAGGGTGAAAAGGTCCGGTAGAACTTCTACACTTACCATCATAAATATACCAATAAAATAATTTAATATAGCCAAAATATACTTAAACAAAAGATGTTGCAACCCTTGATCCTAAACCCCATTTAAAGACATCGCAATACAGCTGCATACTCCTAAAACAAACCTCAAGGCAAGGCCTCCTAAACCTCAACATATGCAAAACGCTTCTGCAGAAGCTAAAATTTAAATATATCACTTTCCATATCATGTTATCAATCCTTTACCTCCCTTTTTAATTATTCAAAAAAATAGCAATGAACCTCTAACTAACCTCACTTCTATAAACTATCCCCATAATTCTAGTTTATCAAGTAAATATCCTCCTTATCTGCTGCAAGAAAGAAAGAAAGAATGGGATAAACTAAAAAGCCTAATGAAACTCTTACATTTGCCATCATGAATATACCAATAAAATAGTTTAGTATAGCCAAAATATGTTTGAACAAAAAATATAATATATGTAACCATCCTAAAAGCCAATGAAATCCATATACCATAATAAATAACCAAGCCATATTTAAACCATCCTTATAATCACAACCACATCCAAACAATTCACAGAATCCAGATTCCAGATATCCATAATTATACACAAATCATTCATGTGGCTACAACCACACCCAAACTATACACAGCATCCAGATAGTGACAACCATATCCACATCCATGTGACGACAGCCATATCCAAACCATCCATATAACCATACCGATAGCTAAACCAAACATCGTGTCTAGATAACCACAATCACAATCAATCTATCCATCCATGCATCCGTATGCATGACATCACCAAGGAAGTCGCCCTCGCCCTCACTCATATGTAATACGCCTACTGGGCCCCTTGCCACACTACATAAGGCATTTCCCAAGTGAGCTCCTCCTTTACCAAATATACATCACAAGGCATTACCACCAATACATACTATCACAGTCTAGCGCCAGTATTACATGTCAACAATCTAATATGGCGATATTTCTTCCATCCAGGTTGATTTATATACTAGTGCCCTGCATAAATGAACTCAATCAGGTCCTCCACCATGACTTTGTTCTACATTGACCTTCTTCGGGCTTACCCCCTTCCCAAGTGCCGCCAGTCTAGGCAAGGGAGGGTATTAACTCTCCTTACCAAAATTAGTACCACGTACTAGCAGATCCATCATACCCACTATATCCCTCAATCAAGCCACACCATACCACATCCATAATACCAAAACATGCCATACCACCTCCAGAATACCAAGTCACACCATATCCAAAATACCAAGCCATACAAAATCTAGAATACCAAGCCACACAACATCCAGAATACTAAAATTCAGAATCTCAAACCAAAACTAAAAATCATTTATAACAAAATAATATACCGCCATATATATGCAAATCCATAAAATCCACAATGCTCATTCAAAAAACATGTAGAAAACTAACAATAAAATATGATATATGCAGACATACAAGTTATAAAAACATATTATATAACAGTAGGGTATAGAACTTTTACCTTTGATTGTTACTCTAATAACTACTTAATGCGAGATAAATCAAACTGTGATCACCTATAATCTAACATAAATAATTAATTAATTCACCAAAATTTATAATTAATAAAATTACCATTTTATCCCTCGAATCCAAAGCTCAAAATGATCATTTTACCCCTCTAATTTAATGAGTGTTAACCCCTTGCTTAATTGTCTTTAACCCAGATTTATTTATTTTCTAATATTGCTAATTTTCATCAACTTACCTATATTTACAAAAATATCCTTGCTAACCCATAATTAATCACCTCCCCTAACCTAAAATTATTTTATCTAGCCCAACATCGAACTCCAAACCCATTAACTCGGCTGGCCTATGGCCCATTCAGCCCATTGGGCCATGACCCACCAGGCCCACCCATACTTTGCCCAAGACCGAGCCCAACCCAACTCGTACTAGCTCATTGAACCACCTTCTCCCTTATACAATCGAACATTTTGAAATAAAGGGGAGGGTTTACTGTAGGGTTTAGAGGAAGGAGATGGTGGTGGCGCTCGGCGACAAAGGCGAATGGTTGGGGGATCAACACCGAGTTGGGGAGGTCACCGGTAAAGGAAGTCGAAGGGGAGGTCGACAACTATGGCGGTAGTGGTAACAGAGGGAGAGGAAGTAGATGAAACTGGCAGCAAGAAGGGAAAGGCGCAGCAAAGAACGACCACAACGACAAACAGCCATAGCGACGAAGATGAGAGAGAGAGAGAAAGTAGGGGAAGAAGAGGAAAAGGGAGATGATGGTGGAAGAGAAGTGCCGATGGAGGATGAGAAAAGAGGTGACTATAGTATCCCGTAGGTGATGATCCTATTTTATTTTATTTTATTTTATCTGGTAACCACTTGCAGATATATCTCATCCTCTTGGAGATAACTCTCAACAATATTCATCCACTAATTAATTAAGTGATAACTATATCTCTTTTAAAAATTTAAATGCCTACTTTGATGGGAGTAAGCGATGAAGGGAGTTGAAAAGTTTCTCTATGAATAGAGATCCCTTCTAAAGGTTTTTCATTTCACATCATCATAGGTTAGAAAATCATATGGAAGCCAAAGAGAAATTGGGTTTCTGATCAAGAGCAAATCTTGAGGGCATACACCATCGTTGTACGATTGCTCATTGATTGAAAGCATTCAATCAAGATTTAGATCCTCAAAAGATAGATCACAAATAGATTCAATGGCTAGAGATAATACATTGATCCTATTAATATTTTTGTGTAGATTTTAAAATATCTTACAGCAATGGCAATAGTTGTGGATGGGAATGGTAGTGGAAGAAGGGAGTACAACGGTGCTGATGATGGCCAACAACAGAAGAAAGTAGGTCAAAGACGATGATGTCGAGATCATGGTGACGAAGTGGAGAGAAGACAGAGAAGAGGAGAGGAGAAAGGGGTGGTGATGTGATCATCGGCGAAGAGGAAAGAAAAGGTTGGCAACAGCGCAATGATAGTGAAGAACTAGGGCCGACGGCGATGGTGAGGGCCACAATACACATGTCGGGTCTCCAGACCAAAATGGTGTAGCTGAAAGAAGAAACCAAATACTATTGGACATGGTGAGGAGCATGATTAGCAGCTTCAAGCTACCTAAATCCTTATGGACTGAAGCTCTTAAAACTGCCACTTATATATTGAACCGGGTTCCAACCAAGGTTGTTTTTAAAATCCATTTGAGTTATTTAAAGGTTGAAAACCAATTTTATGACATATGCGTGTTTGGGGATGCCCATCTGAAGTAAGAGTTTATAATCCATAAGAAAGAAAACTGGACCCAAAGACTATTATGGATACTTTATTGGATATGCTAAGAAGTCCAAGGGTTATAGGTTTTATTGTCCATCTCACAATATTAGAATTGTAAAATCAAAAAATACAAAATTTCTTGAGAATGACTTGATCAGTGAGAGTGATCAATCTTAGTATTTGGCTTCTTCTGAGAAAGAACATTTAGATATTTTAACTTTCACTTCAAGTGAGAGATTGGCTATCATTCATAACACCCCTCAAGCTCAAATAAGTGCTCGACAACCCGTCATTGAGATTCCACAAGCTGCTGATAATAATCTAGAAGATCATGTTATTCAACAATAATCAGTTGTACAAGATACTCCTCAGAAGGTCATTGATACAACATTAAGAAAATCAACTAGAATAAAGAAATCAGCCATCCCTAGTAATTATATTGTATATCTACAAAATCTAACTATAACATTGGAGCCGAAAATGATCCTGAAATATTTTTACAAGCCATAAATTCTAAAGAATCAAACTTATGGTACAATGCCATAAAAGAATAAGATGCATTCTATGGCATCTAATCGAGTTGGGGTCTTGTTGAATTGCGTGATAGTGCAAAAGCCATTGGATGTAAATGAGTCTTTAAAACAAAGAAAGACTCACAAGGTAATATTGAGAGATATAAAGCAAGACTTGTTGCCAAAGGATTCACTCAGAGGAAAGGAATCAACTACATAGGGACATTTTCTCATGTATCCAAGAAAGTTTCTCTTCGAATAATTATGGCATTGGTAGATCATTTTGATTTTAAGTTACATCAAATGGATGTAAAAACTACATTTCTTAATGAAGATCTAGAGGAAAAGGTTTATATGAAACAGTCTGAAGGATTTTTCTCTAGTGACGGTGAGCATTTGGTTTGCAAGCTTAAGAAATCCATATATGAATTGAAACAAGCCTCACGTCAGTGGTATTTAAAATTTTATGATGTGATCTCTTCCTTTGGTTTTGAAGAGAATATCATGAATCAATGTATATACCAAAAGATTAGTGGGAGCAAAATTTATTTCTTAGCCCTATATGTAGATGATATTTTACTTACAACCAATGATAAAGGGTTGCTATATGAGGTGAAACAATTTTTTTCTAAGAATTTTGATATGAAAGATATGAGTGAGGCATCTTATATCAATGGCATTAAGATCTATAGGAAAAGATCTCGAGGAATTTTAGGATTATCTCAAGAAACTTATATCAATAAAGTCTTGAGAAGATTTTGGATAAAAGATTGTTCACCAAGTGTTGCACCTATAGTGAAGGATGACAAGTTCACTTTGAACCAGTGCCCTAAGAATAAACTTGAACGGAAATAAATGCACAACATTCCATATGCTTCAGCTGTTGGAAGCCTAATGTATGCTCAGGTTTGCATAAGACCTATATTGCATTTGCAGTAGGAATGTTAAAAAACTATAAGTGTAATCCAGGTTTAGACCACTAGAGAGCTACTAAAAAGGCCATGAGGTATCTTCAAGGGACCAAGGACTACATGCTCATGTATAAACGAATTGACCATTTGAAGGTAGAGGGTTACTCATATTTGGACTTTGCTGGCTGCGTTGAGTCTCAAAAATCAACATTAGGATTTATATTTATGTTAGTTGGTGAAGCCATATCATGAAGGAGTGCAAACCAGACTTTAACTGCTACCTCTACTACGGAAGTAAAGTTCATTTCTTGTTTTAAGGCTACATCGCATGGTGTATGATTGAAGAGTTTCATCTCAAGGCTTAAAATTATTAATTTTATTACTAGGCCACTTAAATTGTACTGTGATAATTCAGCTGTTGTATTTTTGGCTAAAAATCTCAAGAGTGGTAGTCGAAGTAAGCACATCAACATTAAGTATTTAGCCATAAGAGAACGTGTTAAGAAAAATAAAATGGTCATAGAACACGTTAGCATTGAATTGATGATATTTATTTCTTAGCCCTATATGTAGATGATATTTTACTTACAACCAATGATAAAGGGTTACTATATGAGGTGAAACAATTTTCTCTAAGAATTTTGATATGAAAGATATGAGTGAGGCATCTTATATCATTGGCATTAAGATCTATAGGAAAAGATCTCGAGGCATTTTAGGATTGTCTCAAGAAACTTATATCAATAAAGTCTTGAAAAGATTTTGGATAAAAGATTGTTCACCAAGTGTTGCACCTATAGTGAAGGGTGACAAGTTCACTTTGAACCAGTGCCCTAAAAATAAACTTGAACGGAAATAAATGCGCAACATTCCATATGCTTCAGCTGTTGGAAGCCTAATGTATGCTCAAGTTTGCATAAGACCTAATATTGCATTTGCAGTAGGAATGTTAAAAAAATATCAGAGTAATCCAGGTTTAGACCACTAGAGAGCTACTAAAAAGGCCATGAGGTATCTTCAAGGGACCAAGGACTACATGCTCATGTATAAACGAACTGACCATTTGAAGGTAGAGGGTTACTCAGATTTAGACTTTGCTAGCTGCGTTGAGTCTCGAAAATCAACATTAGGATTTATATTTATGTTAGTTGATGAAGCCATATCATGAAGGAGTGCAAACCAACTTTAACTGCTACCTCTACTACGGAAGTAAAGTTCATTGCTTGTTTTAAGGCTACATCGCACGGTGTATGGTTGAAGAGTTTTATCTCAGGGCTTAAAATTATTAATTTTATTGCTAGGCCACTTAAATTGTACTGTGATAATTCAGCTGTTGTATTTTTGGCTAAAAATCTCAAGAGTGGTAGTCGAAGTAAGCACATCAACATTAAGTATTTAGCCATAAGAGAACGTGTTAAGAAAAATAAAATGGTCATAGAACACGTTAGCATTGAATTGATGATAGCTGATCCTTTGACTAAAGGCATGCTAATTAAGAATTTTAAGAATCATATGGTACGAATGGGAGTTGGTCCCATGATGTAATTTAGTTGCATGGACAACTACTTGTACAATGATACTCTTATTTAAATTATTTATTTATTTCTCATTCGGGTGTACACATTATTTGACTTTTAAGAAACAATAAAATTTTCTTTTAGACTCTGAATAAACATAGGGTTTATTCATTAAGTTATGTTGTCATATTTGGAATAATGGTAAAGGAATTGAATGCATTATAATACATGAAAAATACTACTCAATTATAGAGAACCTATCGCCATGATTCATGTATTTGGTTTCTTTTTTAGTGTTGAGGATTATGGATTAAAATAAAATATACGGACCAAGTGGAAGAATGTAGTATCATGTAGGTGATGGTCCTATTTTATTTTATTAGATAATCACTTGCAGATATATCTCATCCTCTTGGAGATAACTCTTAACAATATCCATCCACTAATTAATTAAGTGATATTATATCTCTTTTGAAAATTTAAATGCCTATTTTGATGGAAGTAGGTGGTAGAAGGGAGTTGAAAAGTTTCTCTATAAATAGAGATTCCTTCTAAAGGTTTTTCATATCACATCATCATACGTGAGAAAACCATACGAAAGTCAAATAGAGATTGGGTTCTTGATCAAAGCAAATCCTGAGGGCATACACCATCGTTGTATAATTGCTTATTGATTGGAAGCACTCAATCAAGATTCAAATCCTTAAGAGGTAGAGCACAACATATTCAATGGCTGAAGGTAATACATTGATCCCATTAATATTCCTGTGTAGATTTTAAAATATCTTATAGCGACAACAATAGCTGTGGATGGAATGACAGTGGAAGAAGGGAGAACAGCGGTGCTGATGATGGCCAGCAATAGAAGAAAGGAGGTCAAAGAGAGACTCAGCAATAGAAGAAAGGAGGTCAAAGGCGATGATGTCGAGATCATGGCGACGAAGAGGGAGAGAAGATAGAGGAGAGGAAAAAGGGGTGGTGATGTGATCATCGACGAAGAGGAAAGAAAAGGTCGATGATGGCGTGACGACCGTGAAGAACTAGGGCCGACGGCGATGATCTTGAGACGATGGTAGCATCAAGGAGGACCATAGGCAAAGAAGGGGACGAGAGGCTGCAGCCATGGTCATCGACGAACAAAGACCCTCATGGGTCGCTGGTGGGAAAAAACAAAGAGAGGGGATGAGAAGCCGACGATCGACAGGATGGTGACAGATGCAGGCCAAAGGGCGACAACCCTGGGAGAAGGAAATAGTAAGAGAGAGAAGGCACCAATAGGCTTTTAAGTTAATTTATTTATTAATTTTTAAATAGATATTTAGTTTTAAAAAATTACAAAACATATCATATTATATAGATATAACCATCCAAAGAGCCAATAAAATTCATAAGGAAAAAACTTTGTACACTATCTTCAATGCAGAAAATGCTACGTGGGTTGCACCGCTCTTTCTTATTGATAGATGTGCATCCTATATGGCTTGACGCTATGAGACAGGATGGAATAGCAGAAATACGATATTAAGTTTTGAGCGTGACATGCATTAATTCCTATTCAACTTTTTTTTGAAATTTGTACTCACATTTTTTTGAATGGGTATCGTAGGTTTCCATCTAGGGTATTGTAACTTTACAAATGGGATGTCATAATGTTTTTTTTGGCCTATATCATAGATCTTTCAAGGATGTCATAATTTTATAACTATGGTGTCGTAATTTTATAACTAGAGTGCTCTAATTTTTTCGGCCATGATGTTATAAAGCTTTGCCTTAATGTTTTCTAAATGAGTGTTATAATTTTATAACTATGGTATAATAATTTTACAACTGAGGCATCGTAATGCTTTTCGGCCTAGAAATCTTCCAGGGATAATATAATTTTATAACTATAGTTTCGTAATTTTACAATTAGGATGTTATAATTTTTTTCGGCCGTGATGTCGTAAAATTTTGCCTTAATATTTTCTGAATGGATATCGTAATTTTATAACTACGGTATCATAATTTTACAACTGGAATGCCATAATATTTTTTTAGCCTATATCAGATATCTTCCAGGTATATCGTAATTTTATAACTATGGTGTCGTAATTTTACAACTAGGATGTTGTATTTTTTTGGCCGTGATGTCGTAAACTTTGCTTTAACGTTTTCTGAATATGTATCGTAATTTTATAACTACAGTGTCGTAATTTTACAACTAAGGTATCATAATTTTTTTCTGCCGATATCAAAAAACTTCCTAGGATATCATAAAGCTTTGGCTTAACGTTTTATAATTAGGGTGTCGTTATTTTATAACAGGGTGTCATAATTTTACAACTAGAGTATCTAATATTTTTTTCAGAAGGCAAGCCATCCCATCTTGTCCCATCAGGGATAGCGTATCACTTGCGAATTCATAATCATAATCCCTACTATCCCGTCTCATCGCGTTAAGCCATATAGGATTCACGTGGATCAATAAGGAGCAGTACAACCCACGTAGGATTTTTTGCACTAAAGACGGTGTACAAAGATTTTTTTTTCAATCCATAAAAGATATCATATTTTATTAATATAACCATATTCCAATAAGCCGATAAAATTTATGTAGCAGAAAAAAACCTACTACCAAAATAACCATGCCTACAACACAACCAATAAAATTCAGATAACCACACTAAGCAAGATAACTATACTACAGTATCAAATAACCACAGCAATCATCATGGATATCCAAGCCATCTATGTAATCATAACCACATCCAGACCATCCACATGCCCATATGTAAGATATAACTAAGCAAATCGTCCTCACTTAGTAAGCAATTTTTCCTGTGCCTTCCTCTTTATCTCTTGCCACAACACCCTGCATCACTAAGTAAGTCACTCCCTTATCATACATGTGTCACCAGATTGTACTATTGGTACATACTAACACTCAAGCAAAGTATTATGTAATCATAACAAAGATACTTCTTCCACACAAATTGGCTTATACTAGTACCTAGTGTAATAAACTTAGCCATGTCAGCTATTATGACTTTGTTCTATCCAGCCTCGTTGGCCTATATGCCCCTCCTTGGGCCGCTAATCTAAGCAAGTGATGGCCTCAATCCTTACAACCAAAACTAGTACACATACCAACAATACCCTTTATGCTTGTCATATTCTTCAACTAAGCCATATAATACCACCTCTAGAAATACTAAGCCATACCATGCTACCTCCAAAATACCAAGCCACATGATATCATACCTATTATAGCTCCACCTTCATATCCCTTAATCAAGCAACACCATACTGTCTCTAAAATACCAAGCCGCACCACATCTACATATTTAAAACTTAATCTCGACTCAAAACCAAAAATTATTCATATCAAAATAATATACCATCATATACACAAATCCATAATAATTCGATTCAAAAATATATATATGCAGGAATGCAAGTTATGAAAGCATATTATACAACAATAGGATGTACAATTTCTACCTCAAATCACTGCTCCAATATCCCCTCGAAGCAAAATAATAATTATTGATCACCTATAGTTAAATAAATAATCAATTAATTCATCAAAATTTATAATTAAATAATTATCATTTTGCTTTTTAATTCAAAATTCATAAACGGTCATTTTTTCCCTCTATTTTCATGTCTAATAACCTTACTTAATTATTTTTAATCTAGATTTAATTATTTTTAATATTGTATATTTTTATCAACTTGATTATATTTATAAAAATGCCTCTATTTACCTATGCTTAATCATCTCAAAGTACAACTTCAATACTATGTTGGGCTTTGAATCATTGCTTAATCGGAAACGACTTTGTGCACCGCTTGCGGTGCACAAGTCGTGCACCGGGGCGGCATTGGCCGCGCCCCCGTGCAGGCGCGCGTGCGACGCCTCGCACGTGCGCGCGCACGGGAGCGCGGCCAATGCCGTGCCCCGGTGCGCCCTTCCTGCACCGAAAGCGGTGCAGGAAGGGTTTTCCTTGCTTAATCATCTCAAAGTACAACTTCAAATACTATGTTGGGCTTTGAATCATTTTCTGGGCTTAACCTGATTAACTATTAGCCCAACAACACTAAGCAAGCTATCAGCCCATCCATCAGACACTCCAACTATATTCAGCCAATCCAACCTAAGACCCACCAATCTAGCCCATTAACCAACTTAAACAACCCAACCCAACCCATTAACTCATCTACCTGGCCCATTAACCAACTTAAACAAAATCCATGTTACCTTTACAGACCAATTAAGGATGATAATTTTTTCATTTGACCGTCGATTGCTACCATTTCTAATGAATTAAAAAATCTTCAAATTAAATAACTTAACAAATACGAGAATTACTCCATTAACAGCTAAATGCTCATTTATTCATTCTTGTCTCCATTTATTAATTATTCTCTTTAATTTAATATTTTTAATATTATTGCTTATTATTTAGTAAAGACAATGCGCTATGTGTTTTTAATTTTTTTAAAAAACCTACTCCTATTATTATATATTTTTTAAAACTAATATAATATTTAAATATATATTTTATTAATATTTTTTAATTTTTTAATAAATTATAAATTTAATAAAATAATTTTTTTAACGTATATAATTAACGATCTTCCGCCTCGTTAACTCTAACAGCTAGATGGGACGAAAAACGAAAGATTCTTCCTGAAGGAGATGGGACCGGTACAGGCCGCCGTTAGCCATCCTACAGCCGATCAGCCAAGAAGAAGGAATTTCTTCTTCCCATCGCCGATGCCCATCTCCGGCTCCGGCTCCGGCTCGGATATCATGACGGCAGCAAGTGGGCGGAGGAAGGGGAGCCGAAGCGGAGAAGGAACGCGACGGCGGCGGCGCTTTCTTGGCAACTGCGGAAGAGGGAGAGATGAGGAGAAGGAGCGGTGGCTGCGATCTGATCACGGCGGCGACGGCATCATGGAGCCGTGGCCAACGGCGATGGAGAAGAGGAGGAAGGGGGAGGGAAGGCATCGCCACGGCAGAGGAGGGCGACGACTATGAGGATCACGGCGACGGCATCACAGAGGAGAAAGCGGAGACAGAAGAAATGGGCGGTGACAGGCGGCATGGGAGGAAAACAGGGAGGAGAGGGAGATCTGAGAATCTCCGCCGGCAGCACCGCAGATCCGACCACGGCGGCACCGGTCGACGATGATCGACAATAGAGGAAGAAGAGAGAGCAGGGGAGGTCGCCGGTGGAGGAGAGGGAGAGGAGGGAAGCGGATAGTGGATCCGGCAGAAAGAGAAACCGTGGGCGGAGAAGGCAGCCATGGCGGTGGTGCGAAGGGAGAGGTGCTTGGGTGGTCGGCGGCGACGGGAAACGCAGACAAAGCCCGGCGGCGGTGCTGGTGAAGAAAAACAAAGAAGAAGGGAGGCGCGGCGGAGGAGGCGCGACGGTGGTTCCGACGCAACGGAGGGAAGGAAGAAGAAGGGAGAGAGGAAATGGGGGAGGTCGGTGGCGAGTTCCTTGGTGGTCGGTGAGATGAGAGGACGAGCAGAAGAGAAGATGAGGAGGAGGAGAGGGAGGCGGCGATAACAGAGGATCACGGCGCTAGAGCTCGGAGAGGGAAGAAAGTGGGGAGTGGCGAAGAGCGGACAGTGGCAGTGCTGGTGGCGAAAAGCGGACAGTGGCAGCGCTGGTGGCATTGGGAGTACAAACAAAAAGGGCCTTGAAGATTTTAGAAAGCAATCGGCGATTTTAATTTTTTCTTTAATAACGATTTCCTGAATACAAAACAGGGTGTTACAAAAATCCTTCTTAACAAAATCAATACATGAAGCAAGATTAAAAAATACGGAGAGAAAAACGGAGATGGCACCTTGCGCCTCCAAAGTGTCCTTGCCACATCGGCGACAAGAGATCCACGGCAAGCGAAACCCACCTTGACATTAACAGTCTTCCCAAAGCTCCAAAAGAAGGTAGGGCTCCCCAATTGACTCCACGGGCGCCGAGAGAGAGAGCTTAAAATAATAAAGGGAGAAGAGAGAGAAGTGAGTCAGAAGTAAAACTGATACCATTGTGCAATTAAGAGAAAGAAATAACAACCAGACGAAAAAACAATACCATTGATGGTTATTGTTAGCTTCAGCCTGCTGGAAGTCGTGGTAAGAAGTATCAAGAAGGCTTACAAAACGGGCTTGTTGAATTTGTTGATGAGAAGAATCATATTGTGTGGATGACTTATGTGATTTCTCAGTACTTTTTTTTTAATTACTTAGTTAACTTTGAACTTCGCCAAGTTCGACCCCAAGCGAAGAAAGATTGCATTAGGTAGCTGACAACTAGCGTAAAACTTTGTCAGATTCTTTAAAATATGAATCTATTAACCAAACTATGCGAAGGGTTAGGATGTCCCCATTAAAAGATGCATTGCACCTACTCCGGATGTTTCAAAAAATAGGTTAGAGGCACCACATTAGTGTCCAGGTGCAATGATAAATGAGCAAGGATTCCTACACTACAGAGAAGTGCGGATAAAGAAGTTATTTGTAATTTGAGTATTGACTTAGTTCTAAATAGAGTAGAGTAGGAAGCAGATTCATGTAGCCGGCCCCCATGTAGTTTAAAAAAAAAGGCTTAGATAAGTTGAGTTGAGTACTTAATTGACTTTGGTTTTGCTCGATGGCTTTATTCTTATTCGTTTTTCTTTACTTTCATGCATTTTGTACCCCCTAGATCCTCGCTTATCCGTTTCAGTCTTATCCTTTTCATGTTTTATCGGCGGTAGGTGTTTGGGTTTACTTGTAATAAGGATCTGAGAAAAAGAAATATTAATGAAATCATACATATAAATTTTATTTACATGTAGCAGAAACAAGTGCTGGTCTGATTGACTGTGAGGATTAGGAAGCAGATCTCTTAAAAAGAGAGAGAGAGAGAGAGAATGAGGAAATGCTTAGAAAGTAAATGTGGGGACTGAGTTTGAATTGAGATGCTATAATGGATGTTGCATTCTAACTATAAGTTTTCTGTTAATAAGGCAGTGAATTATCATATGTCTCTTCACTCAAACACTTGTGACCTATCTTTTCTAAATGACAAAAGCTGAGTGCATTCCAAAATCACAACCCTCTAATAACGACAATGATCAACAAAGAAAATATGGAGTAGCCTAAATATTTAACAACTGCACAAAGTCATTTTCTATTCTCTTTGGTAAATTTAATTCAGCTAGACCAAGCAATTGATGGGAGCATTTGTCTTCCATTCACCTAAAACTACAGACATGATCAGAATGTTTCTTTATCAAACAGTCATGTATTATGTTGTTTATTGCATACTTAAGAGTAGGTGCAAGCTTAAATTAATTATTAGACTTTGCAGACGGCCTAGAGATTAAAATATTGGTTTGTTATGTCTCTTGTTGCATGCAAGTGAAAAGATATTTTTATCTAAGTAGTGACCTGTCCCAGTTCTAAGTTAATTTATTATGTGAAAGGTTCAATATATCATACTAGTATGCACCGCCTTCTATCGGTTGTATAACACCACTTTAGTACCAAATCGCGGCTTAGTATAGGAGACATATTGAGTCTTAATAGAGCCAATCTTGTAAGCCTTGTTGACTAGGCTAGCTAGAGTCTGACTAGTAGTATGGAAGTTGTGGGAATATTCATGAGCTTACTTGAGCTTGGCTTGATCCCAAAATAAGCCGACCTTGAGCTAGGATTGGTTCACTTGAGGTTAACTTGTTGGTACCCCTTATCATTAAACCACTTCTGTTCTTCTTCTTTTTTGTTTTTTTCTCCAGCATCATGGAAAAGCTTTGATATAGAATCTTGGCTTTGTGTTTTAGAAATCAGGCTCCTCTTCGGTAAGAATTTTGTTGTTCTTATATATTTGCTTAACCCTTTCAATTGATATATCTTATTTTAGGCTAAACTATATTAACCCTTGAACTTAAGAGGTTGTATTACTTTGGTCCCTTGACTATAAAAAGTTGCAAAATGATCCTAAAAATGCGATTGATCACTTTTGAGAGTGTTTATACTTGTAGCTGGTGAAAAAGGATTTAGTTTCATATCTTGGATGAGATGAGGCGATCCATTACTGATCAGGTTCCGCAAGAGTTTCAGCAGCAGCTTGTCGACCTCAGAGCACAGCAAGAGCACACTTTGGCGCTTCAACAGCAGCTTGTAGACATTAGAGCACAGCAGGTCACGGATCGACAGTAGATGTGTGAGATGCAGGAGTTGGTTCGCCTGATATCGAAGAACACAACAGCTTCACTCTCCGATACATCTCGGCCTTCACCATGTGATCCATTGCAAGACGATTGATGCTATTTTTATTTTTTTATTTTGTATACATTATTGTTATTTATGTTCCATTTATGTAATGGATTAACACTTATCTACTTGACTTTAATAGAAAAATTTTAGGCCTTTTTTACAATTATAATGTCTATTTAGCGAATTAGCACCTGCAGCTATTTTAAATTACCATGTCTCTTTTATAGCATGAATTGTATTTGTAGCCGATTTAAATTTCACTTTTAAGCAGTTTGCTTAAAAAAATTATAAGTAGTTGTGATGCCATAGCGATGCATACATGTCACTATTTAGCGACATATATTGCATTGCTAAAACCTAAGCCTTGCAAAGGCATCACTAAATAGCGACGCATAAATTGCATCGCTATTTAGCGATGCACAAAATGCATTACAAAGGCATCACTAAATAGCGATGCACAATTGCATCACTATTAGCGATGTACAAAATGCATCACAAATGCATCCATATTTAGCGATGCACAAAATGCATCACAAAGGCATCACTATTTAGCGATGCACGAAATGCATCGCTATTTAACAACGCTTTTGCGACACATTAACCTTTACCGACCGATTGTTTAGCAATGATTTTTTGGCATCGCAATGACATCGCTAAACCTATTTAGTGATGCATTTCTTATGTTTAGCGATGCTTTTTGCACTACAGGAAAATTAAAATATAGCAACGCCAAAATGCGTCGCTAATGCGTCGTTAAATAAGCTATTGCGAAGCATTAGCGGTGCAATAAAGGTATCGCTAAAATATTTGTCGAGATTTTAATTTGTCGCAATTGCGTCGCTTAACAATGACTCTGCGACGCCCAAAATGCGTTGCAATATAATGCGATGCCCATAAATGCGTCGCAATATTGCGACGCAGTCTAAATGCGTCGCTAGTTTAAAAATAAATTTTTAAAAATATTTGCGACAAAAAATCTTGTCACAATTGCATCGCTAATTAATTAATTTATTTATTAAAAAAATTAAATAAAATAATTTATAATTTTTTTAAATTAATTGCGATGAAAATAGTATCGCTAATTAATTAATTTATTTTTTTAAAAAAAATAAAATAATTTTTAATTTTTAAAGTTAATGGCGACGCCCCTAAATGCGTTGCTACTTTAAAAATATTTTTTTTTAAAAAATAGTTGCGACAAAAAATATTGTCGCAATTGCATCGCTATTAATTATTTATTTTTAAAAAAAATTAAAATAACATAATTTTTAATTTTTTTTAAAATTAATTGCAATGGAAAATAGCATCGCTAATTAATTTATTTATTTTTAAAAAATAAAGTAAATTAATTTTTAATTTTTAAAGTAAATTATTTTATTTATTTAAAAATATAAATAATATAAAATAAATTGCTAGTACAATGTAATTGCTAATACAATTGACCAAACAATATTACAAATTTTTAAAATAAATAAAATTTTATTTTATTAATTATTTAAAATTTTATATACAAAATAGAAAAAAAAAATACATCAGTAGTGAAAAAAATACATCATGTATCTGTAGGCGGCTGTGGAGGCTGCGAAGGCTGGAGTGAACCCTGCGACAGGAGACGAACTAAATCCTGCATCTGACGCATCTGGTCTCTCATCTCTGCAAGCTCCTCCCGAACCTCCTGGCGAAGTTCCTCCTTTAGAGTTTTCCGGATGTCGTCTATCTGCTTGGAGGAATATCGCCATAACCACGCGAACTAGAGCCCTGATGGGAAAAATATCTGGAAGCTCTGGTGCCCAAACCATAGACCATATGTCTCGCGGCTGGGCACCAACAGTCTCCAAAATACACGTCGACTCTCCTCTGGTGAGAGTTCGACGGGCGACCCCCCATCAGTGGAGTCAACCTGCGAAGCCTGAGACTGATGCTCCTCGACTAGTGCCTTTGAGTTATAAAATCAATGATAAATGAATCAATATATAAGCTGAATAAAATATTAAAATTAAACAAATAAAATATAAATCTAATTTCTTACCCTAATCTCTCATGATCGTGTATCGACCCAGGAACCATCCTTCCTGGTGTGTGTCGCCCTGAATAGGTGAAACCCACCAGGATCTGTGCCCTCCTTCTCGGACTACAAAAGCAGAAGAAAGAATATAAATGCAAGTATTTGTAAATAACTAATTAGTATTTAAATTGTTTATGTTTTCTTACCATACAGTGCCTGTGCTCCTGAATATAAATGGAACCAGTAGTGTGACAGGAGAGGCCCATGCCACGACCCGCCTTTCTCAGATCGGCGATTCATGCTGGCTGATGCGGACCTTCTGATCTATGCCTCGAACTGCCACGCCTGCTGCCAACTGGCCCAAATACCCTCTGGTGCATGCCTAGACGGTCACCCGAACTCCTCCAACGATAAAGCATGTTGGAGTATCGGCGTGCCGCAGAGATTCATGCTACCCTAATGGCATCATGGATATAGGGTCCCACGTAAACTTCTGCATTGAAATAAACAGTTAGTTTCAGAATATATTAAGATTAGAAAATTTTATATCAGTTATAAAATGTATTTAAAAAGTTTACCTGAAACTCTAAAAAATAAAACTTCCTCGTGGCCACAGATACATTGTGCAATCGTAGCCATTGGGATCAGCACGGCTCTGAAATATAGAGGTGATCTAATGTCAAGGTAAGATTGCATACATTAAAGTCGACACATTGAATCGCGAGTCGACTCCGGAAATCGGCACAGACTTAGAGTCGACACCTGGACTGTTAGAGCCGACTCCAACAGAAAAGACAGAATGATAGTTTTTCCGGTCATGACTTAGAGTCGACTCCTGGACTGTTAGAGTCGACTCCAGAAGATTTTCGTCGACCCTAGAAAAGTCAGAGATGACTCCAGATCGAGCGGGGGATTTTTGATTTAAAGCTGACTCAGAAAAGTTAGAGTCGACTCTAGTTTGTCAGAAACGACTCCAGAACTGTCAGAACGTCTCTAAACTTTATCTTTTATCTTTTTAATCCCAACGGCTATTACCCTTTTTGGTTCTAATCCTTCTTACACTTATTTCTAACGGATAGTTTTTGGCTTTTATGGATTAAGAAGAACTATAAGAAGAGGTTTTATTGTATCCGAAAGAGAAGAGGATAATCAAGAAAATAAGATAGAAAAATCAGAAAAACAGAGTGAATTCCATTAGAAAATCAAAAGAGAAAAGAGAAAAGATTCGAAAGGAAAGATTATACTGATCTTCCAAAAGAAAAGAGAGAGATTTCTAGCATTCTTTGTCCTATTTTGAAGAAATCCCAAAAGAAGAAGCAAGCCCTAGCTTTCTAATCTTCGAAGCTTCAAGAGCATTCTAAAGAAGATCCACTCAAGAGAAGAGAAGAAGCAAGCCACCAAGATCTGCAAATCAGGCTTTGATTCCTATCTCTTTGTTGTTGTTCTATTATTGTATATTTGCTCATTGGAGGAGCCTTAAATTTGTAAAAACATTATTGTTTGCTGGATCAATCGAGGATTGATTCCATTGAGGCTGTTAGCCTTGTGCAAGCTGTTGCTTGTGTTTGTAAGGTTGTGTGCTGGTGAGCTTAAAAACCAGCTGGGTTTATTGTGCACCCGAAAAAACAACAAGTTTGAGTTTTGAGCTGCAAACAACTCTGCTGTAATCAGATTGATTATAGTATGGACCCAAGAGGTACTTGGGAGTGGATGTAGGTGTAGGTACACCGAACCACTATAAAACGTCTTGTGTTTGCAGTGATTGTTTCCTTGTCTCTTACTCTCTATCCTTGCACACCTGTTTTAATTCATATACATCTAAGTTTTTACTTCCGCTGGGGGATTATTTTTTAAAGGAGTTTAATTTTTGAAAACCCAATCACCCCCCCTCTTGGGTGCTATATGGACCAACAATGGTATCAGAGCGAGTGCTCATTTGATTTGATCTAAGATCAAGAGTCAAAGATCCACATGGCAACTCAAGCTGGTTCATCTTTTTTCGAAGGCCAATCTACAAATAGAACACCCTTGTTTAACGGTTTAAACTATGGTTATTGGAAGGCTAGAATGAAAATTTTCATTCAGCACTTGACTATGACCTATGGAACATTATAGTCAGTGGACCATACACACCCACTACTAGAATTAATGGCATGGAGATTCCTAAACCGGAAACGAAATGGGATGAACATGATAAAAAATTGGCACAACTTAATGCCAAGGCTATGAATGTTTTGTACTGCTCATTAGATGCAAATGAATTCAATCGATATCTATTTGCATTTCTGCTAAGGAAATCTGGGATAGACTTGAGGTTACCCATGAGGGAACAAATCAAGTCAAGGAATCTAAGATTAACATGCTAGTTTCATAAGTATGAAATTGTTTAAAATGGATGCATGAATCTATTTCTGATATGTTTACAAGATTTACTGATATGTTAATGGTTTTAAAAAGTCTTGGTAAATCTTATGATAATTCTGATC
>UESW01005045.1:0-144097 GCA_900491605.1 Calamus simplicifolius | reverse complement strand
GGACATTTTCTAGGATATTCAACATCTAGTAAAGCATATAGAGTATTTAACAAGAAGAACTTAGTTGTAGAAGAATCCATTCATAGTTTGATGAGTCTTTAGCATCAAGTTTGAAAATTGATGATGAGAAGATACAATCTTTGCTTGAAAGAGATATTGAAAAATTAAATGTATCTTCAGATCAAGAACAAGAAGCTAAAGATGATGATTCACCTAAGGATGATGATATTGATACTAATCATAATGATAAAGATCTACCTAGAGATTGGAGATATGCTTATGTCATCCTAAGGAATTAATTATAGGTGATCCATCTCAAGGATGTAAGAACTAGATCATCAATGAGAAATATCAATAATCATCTTGCATTTGTATCTCAAATTGAACCTAAAACTATGAAGAAGCTGAAAAAGATAGTAATTGGATGTTAGCAATGCAAGAAGAATTAAACCAATTCACTAGGAATAATGTTTGGACTTAGTAGATAGACCTAAAGATCATTCTTATAGGATCTAAATGGGTTTTTAGAAATAAATTAGATGAAAATGGCATAGTAATTAGAAACAAAGCTAGATTAGTTGCAAAAGGATATAATCAAGAAGAAGGTATTGATTTTGATGAAACCTTTGCACCTGTAGCTAGATTAGAAGCCATTAGACTACTTGCATTTGCATGTCATATGAATTTCAACTTATTTCAAATGGATGTTAAAAGTGCATTTTTAAATGGATTTATAAATGAGAAGTTTATGTTGAACAACCACCTGGTTTTGAAGATCATGAATTTCCAAATCACGTTTTTAAATTACACAAAGCACTTTATGGTTTAAACAAGCACCTAGAGCTTGGTATGATAGATTAAGTAAATTTTAATTGAAAATGATTTTTCTAGAGGAAATGTTGATAAAACTTTGTTTTTGAAAAGAAAAGAAAAGGATTTATTAGTATTCAAATTTATGTTGATGACATTGTATTTGGTGCTACTAACAATCTTTTTTGTCAAGAATTTGCTAAGTTAATGCAGGGAGAATTCGAGATGAGCATGATGGGAGAACTCAATTTCTTCCTTGGACTTCAAATCAAACAAAGAAAGAGGGATTTTCATCAACCAAACAAAGTACATAAAGAAAATACTCAAGAAGTTTGGTATGGAATCAATCAAACCCTTGGTACGCCAATGAGTCCTTCATGCAAGCTGGACAAAGATGAAGAAGGTAAGAAAGTAGATCAGAAGCATTATCGAGGTATGATCGGATCACTTCTTTACTTAACTGCAAGTAGACCAGATATTATGTTTTCTGTTTGCTTATGTGCTAGATTTCATCTAACCTAAAGAATCACATTTAATTGCTGTTAAAAGAATCTTTAGATACTTAAGTGGAACTAAAAATGTAGGATTATGGTATTCTAGAGACTCAACTTTAAATTGATTGCTTATTCTGATTCTGATTATGCTGGATGTAAATTAGATAGAAAAAGTACAAGTGGTGCATGCCAATTTTAGGAAGTAACTTAATCTCTTGGTTTAGCAAAAAGCAAAATTCGGTTGCATTATCCACTGCTGAGCAGATATGTTGCAGCTGGAAGTTGCTGTGCTCAAATCCTTTGGATTAAGCGACAACTTGAAGATTATGGTATCACACTTGATAAAATTCCTATTAGATGTGATAACACTAGTGCAATCAATCTAACTAAAGAATCCAATCCAACATTCAAGAACTAAACACATAGAAATTAGATATCACTTTATTAGAGAACATGTAGCCAATAATGAATTTGTCTTGAATATGTTGAATACTAATGAACAATTAGCTGATATTTTACCAAAACCATTAAGTGAAGAAAGATTTTGTTATCTTAGAGGAGAATTAGGAGTTTGTGATCCTTTAGAATGACTTTCTGAAACTCTTAAGGATAACAACTATCTAGACTTCATCAATTTCTTGAAAATCCTCTATATTCAATAAGGAAATTTATCTAAAAATTTGATTCATTGTTTCCCCAATTGATTAAGGAACACTTATCTAGAGTCTGATGAATAATTTGATTAGTTTCAGATCCTTGAAATTCAAATTTTTCACTGAAACTATTATGCAGTCGACACCTATAGTTTGTGGAATCGACACCTTCCTATTTGATGTTCTGTCTGGGCAATTAGAGCCGACACCTGCTTCTGCAGAGCTGACTCTAATTTGAGCGCTGACAGATTTTCTGGTTTGGAGCCGATACCTCACTTTATGGGAGTCGACTCTAAGTGAACCTAGGTCAAAAATATATAGGCGGAGTCGACACCTATTCGGATTCTATCATCTCCAATCCTCTCTAGAGCCGTTCCAAACCTATTCCAACCCCTCTAAACCCTTCAAATCCCTTGATTACTCATTCCAATCAAATCCTATGGCTCCTAAAAGGCGTGCTATCGTTGGAGGTTTGGCCATTCCATGAGGCGTCGCACGATTCGGAGGCAAGCGCCATCTTCATCATCTTCTGCCACTCGTGAGGCTTCTCCACCATCTCCATCTTTTCCTCACATCGACCATTAGCAGGCAAGGCTATCACAACCGAAAGGAAGGTTGATTTTGATTTCTTTCTTCGGAGGGTTTCTCTATTGGGCATCAATTGAAAGAAATGTGATGGGAGAAAGCTTGTTCCTAGGATGTTCCTACCTACCCGACCCTCGTAAGAGAATTCTACAATGATTTGAGTAAAGGAGAGGGAGATTTAGTAAGTTATGTGAGAGGAACAAGAGTTGTGATCACTGCTGAGATACTTGAAATTTGTTAGAGATGCCCACTGTTGGGATAAATGAGTATCAGCATGATGATCATGATGGTGCCCTATCTAGGATGTTGGGGAGAGAGGTATCTGAATTTGAGGAAATTTTAGCAAATCAACTAAATTTGGAACTTATACTTCTTCACAACATCTGCGGGAGGATATTATTTCTAAATATAGGCATATTTGAGTATGTCTCAGAGCGAGACATCTTGCTGATGGATTGTATCATTACCGGGTAGCCAGTAAACTTAGCTGGGATGATGATAGGCTATATGGCAGAGGCAGCTACCAAGAAAAGATCTACATTAACCTATGGTATGATTCTGACTTTGGTATTCAGAAGCCAAGGTGTGTTAATCATGGACAATGAGCCACTGAGGAAATTAAGACATACATACTACTACAGTGTCTCTACCATTCATCGTATGGGCTTCAGAAAGGTAAATAATAATTGGATAAAAGGAGGACGAGAGGCTAGAGCAGAGGAGGCTAGAGTTGAGGAGGCCAGAGCAGAGGACATCCCTGGACCATTAGTTGCGGGACCATCAGTCCCTGACCATATGTTGCGGGACCATTTACTGCTGGACCTTCTGAGGCTGGACCAAGCTCATATTCTTCACCTCCACCTCAGACAGCACTTGTACCTGGTAGATTTTTAGATGTGCAGATTAGTCAGCTCAGAGCATTATTAGCTGAGTATGACAGTCAGAGGACCAATGAGTTTTGTCAGATGAGAGATGACATCAGACAGTTTAAGGAGGAGATCAATTCCAGACTCGACTTGATTTCATTTTCCATTAGCCGCTCCGCAAAGTCCCTTGGTACTGAGCTTCAAAAGATTTTTGAAAGGATGGAAGGGATTGCAGATGGATCTAGAGCTTATCTAGATGCTACTGGACAATTGAAGAAAGATTTAGACCTTGCTGTTGCTCAAGTTGAGAGTTGTCTTGAAGGCTTTAAGAAATCACAAAAGGATGAGATTATGGAAATGATAGGCCATCTGAAGAAAATTGTCTACAAGCATGTTTGATTGACCTTCCATTTCCTACAGTGATACCCTATCTAAGCCTATCCTACACTAACCTTTTAGAAACCTAAGAGTAGCTTTTCATAGTTTGTATCTTAGGATTTCTAGTTTACTATACTTTGTTAGCTTGTATCCAGGATTTCTGATTGATATAGTACTTTTCTGAGAATGTATTTTGATAGACACATGTAATGCATCTTGAAATGAAATACAATTATCTTTTTATTGCAAATTTGTCTATGACGAGCAATTACAATGAATGAAGTTTAATCTCTATGACTGAATGAACCAACAACCTCGCTCTGATAACCTACATTATTATTTTTAAAACTCACCTTATTGCTGATAACAAAAAGGGGGAGAGAAATTGTATATGCATAAAGAAGAGAGCATGAAAGAATATAAGAGAGAATGAAAGAATATAAAATTTGTAAGATTTTAATATGTTTTAATCAATTGGCATATCTCAAAAAGGGGGAGAGAAATCTATAAATTCTAATCAATTGATCATATTTCAGTTTATTTACATGTACCTTGCATAGGGGGAGTTATTTAATGCAGAGGGAGCTTAACGATTTTCTATATTAAATAATTTTCTGTGTCAAATCATCTTGATTGCTGTTTATAATAGAACTTAAGTATGTTTTTTAAAGTTCATTTTGAAACTTGACATCAAATTCTCTGTTAAGAAGTTTTAAAGCTTTAACAATGTCTATAACACTTATTTCAAATGAATTTTTAATGCATATACTCAAAGTTTTTGTCATCATCAAAAAGGGGGAGATTGTTGACCCAATTATTGATTTTGATGATTAACAAAACTAATTGAGTAAAACATTTGAAGTTACTAATGATTTTGGTTTAGTTTTTCAGTTTATGATATGATTTATTAATCAAAATTACAAGAAAAATCAAGTTCTAGTTCGAATCTAATGTCAAGGTAAGATTGCAGACATTAGAGTCGACACATGGAATCGCAGAGTCGACTCCGAAAATTGGCACAGACTTAGAGTCGACACTTGGACTATTAGAGCCGACTCCAATAGAAAAGACAGAACGATGGTTTTTTCGGTCATGACTTAGAGTCGACTCCTGGACTGTTAGAGTCGACTCTAGAAGATTTTCGTGTCGACCCCAGAAAAGTCAGAGACGACTCCAGATCGAGCGGATTAGGGATTTTCGATTTAGAGCCGACTCCAGAAAAGTTAGAGTCGACTCCAGTTTGTCAGAAACGACTCCAGAACTGTCAGAACGTCTCTAAACTTTATCTTTATCTTTTTAATCCCAACGGCTATTACCCTTTTTGGTTCTAATCCTTCTTACACTTGTTTCTAACGGATAGTTTTTGGCTATTTATGGATTAAGAAGAATCTATAAGAAGAGGTTTTATTGTATCCGAAAGAGAAGAGGACAAGCAAGAAAACAAGAGAGAAAAATCAGAAAAACAAGAGTGAAATCCATCAGAAAATCAAAAGAGAAAAGAGAGAAGATTCGAAAGGAAAGATTATACTGATCTCCCAAAAGAAAAGAGAGAGATGTCTAGCATTTCTTATCCTATTTTGAAGAAATCCCAAAAGAAGAAGCAAGCCCTAGCTTTCTAATCTTCGGAGCTTCAAGAGCATTCTAAAGGAAGATCCACTCAAGAGAAGAGAAGAAGCAAGCCACCAAGATCTGCAAATCAGGCTTTGATTCCTATCTCTTTGTTGTTGTTCTATTATTGTATATTTGCTCATTGGATGAGCCTTTAAATTTGTAAAAAACGTTATTGTTTGCTGGGTCAATCAGAGGATTGATTCCATTGAGGCTGTTAGCCTTGTGCAAGCTGTTGCTTGTGTTGTAAGATTGTGTGCTGGTGAGCCTTGAAAACCAGCTGGGTTCGTTGTGCACCCGGGAAAACAAGTTTGAGTTTGAGCTTGCAAAACAACTCTGCTGTAATCAGATTGATTATAGTGTAGACCCAAGAGGTACTTGGGAGTAGATGTAGGTGTAGGTACACCAAACCACTATAAAACTTCTGTGTTTGCAGTGATTGTTTCATTGTCTCTTACTCTCTATCCTTGCACACTCTGTTTTAATTCGTATACATCTAAGTTTTTACTTCCGCTGGGGGATTGTTTTTAAAAGGAGTTTAATTTTGAAAAACCCAATTCACCCCACCTCTTGGGTTGCTATCTGGACCAACAAGATCTTGAAGGGAAAACTTGCTTTTCCTATGCACAGGATCTCAAGGTGAAAAGCATGTAATTTAATTTTTATATTCACATTGAATATAAATTAAAGCATATTAGTAGATCTGAAATTTAAGAGTATGTAAAAATAAGTTTAAAACAATACCTCTCGATGCGGAAGCTGTAGATGACGAACGTAGCAGATCCGATCTGCAGGGAGAAGTTCCTACTCGTGCCTTGCAAGAGCCGCACGTGCCGCTCCTCTATATCACACGCACGCTAGGAAACCTTGAGACAGGGGATATGGAATCAGAAGGGATGAAGAACTCTTCTCCAAGAGAGGAGTCCCTCTGTTCTCTGATTTTATTGGACTCTTCTTTCTCTGCTACTCTTTCTCTCGAAGTTGAGAAAAGTTTCTTAAATAAACCCATCATAAAACAAATCGTAAAACAACCCAAAACAACCTTTTGAATTTGTTTTACGATACGATAATATTCGATCTTCAAAAGCGGATGGGTTACGGGCGTTCACGCGTTGTCAACGCGTAAAGAAAATTTTATAAAATAAATTTACGGATTCATATCATCTCAATGACAATATCGTAATTTATACAAAGTTTCAAATTCACGTTATCGAAATAGCAAAATTGTAATTTATACGAAGTTTCAAATTCACAATGGCAAAATTGTAATTTATATAAAGTTTTAAATTCGTGATTTACATGAAATGGCAGAATCGTAAATTTTCTAAAGTTTTAAAGTCTCGTTGGCTGCCCACAACGATAATATCAAAATATTTAAAGTATTTATAAATACGTAAATAATCAGATTAAATCCGTTTTAAGTCCAAATTGAAATCCGAAAGAATCCATGCGAAGATCTCGAACCATACTTCGCATTGAACTTTTTTAATTTCCAATTTAAAGTAATTTATAATTTTAAAATTTATAAAAAATGATCGGAGGCTATACTGGATATTCGATTCAAACCACTTTGAAACCAGATCTAAACCATATCGTCAAACCAACCATTGGTCTATGGTTCTAGTCCTATCCCACAATGGATCTGAATAAATCCCAAAAATTACTTGAGTTACAAACTAACTCAAGTCCATCCCCAGAATAAGTACTACCGCTAATGTCCAGTGCTAGCTAGACATTGCTAGTACAAACTCGGTATTACCCATATGACCAAGTCCCACTTAGATCATGTATAAAGCATGTCTCCAGGTCACCTGACTATGTGCTTGACTCCATGGGTTCGAATCTAAGTCGGTAGCCTAGGAACACTTCCTATACCAATCGATGTGACCATCTAGCAATGGTACCCGACGTCCGAATAGACTAAATATATGCAAAGCAATATTCAGGAACCTAGGCTATGGTTACCATATAATTCATCCCCTTATCCTCGTACTCAGGGCGAATACGGTGTTAACTGCCAACTCCGAGTAAATCACCCAAGTATGTTTCAATGCAATGAATCTTGTGACACCTCACAAATATTACCTTGGCCAAGGTTTTGCTAAATTGAAACATAGTTCGAGCACTCTCTCTAACACTTGTAGTGGACAATCCCATCTTGACTCATCACTGACCCAATAAGTACTTGACTGCACCCAGCAACCTTCTGTCATGGATTAGAAATCCGGATGGTCCAGTGCCTAAGTACAGTGAGTTGCTTATCAAGTCAACATGATAGTCTCATGTCAAAGGGACACTTATACCCATTGCCTTTCTGTGAGTTGCTCTAGGCAGTTTAGCACTCAGCAGAGGTAAGTCACTGTTCAGTGAATGTACTCCTACACTCACCTGCATGCCATACTAATGTCATACACTCCCTGGTTTAAGAGGACAAACTAACATATATGGCACACAACGACCTATTCTTGACTACGTTATTGTCCTAGGTAATAACGTATCATTTGGTCGCGAACCCATTTAAGAATTACTCGATAATTCCTCCTTTCTCGAATAAATGTAATTCTAAGGACTACAACATATAAGAGTTCTATTGGAAAATGAATAATATGTTGTACTGCCAAAATAACTTTTATTAATCAAATAAATCATGTACAATGAATCACAACCGTCTATAAGCTAGACGATTGGCTGTAGGACACATTTACTAATAACTCCCACTTGAACTATAGCCAATCAGAACAGTATCTAATACCCATCTTCCATTTGTGTTCATTAAACTCCTTGATTCTGAGTGCTTTAGTCATTGGGTCAGCTAGGTTTTCCTTTCCGTCGATCTTCTGAAGGTAGATATCACCTCGTTCCACGATCTCTCGTACAAGGTGGTAGCGGCGCAACACATGCTTGGTTCGTTGATGCGACTTTGGCTCCTTGGCTTGGCAATTGCTCCCGTGCTATCACATATACTAGGATGGGACTCTCTAGGGCAGGTACCACTCCCAGCTCACCAAGAACTTTCGTAGCCATATAGCTTCCTTTGCAGCATCTGATGCTGCAATGTACTCAGCCTCGTATACTGAATCTGCCACTATGTTCTGCTTGAAACTTTTCCAGCAGATCGCTCCTCCATTGAGGGTAAAGATAAATATGGATATACTTTTGTTGTCATCTCTATCTGACTGAAAACTAGAGTCAGTGCACCCCACTAGTTTTAAGTCAGGTTCTCCATAAATGAGCCATTGGTCCTTAGTATTTCTCAAATACTTAAGGATGTTTTTACCACCTTCCAATGTGCTTCACCTGGGTTAGACTGGTACCTACTCACTATCCCTAGTGAGTGTGCCACGTCTGATCTTATACATGTCATAGCATACATGATAGAACCTACTGCTGAGGCATATGGAATTCTACTCATGTACTCTCTCTCCTTAGGAGTTGTCGCATAATCCTTCTTGGAGAGAGTAATTCCATGGCCTATCGGAAGATAGCCCCTTTTCGAATTATCCATGCTGAACCTCTTCAGCACAGTCTCAATGTACATGGACTGGGACAATCCCAGCAGCTTCTTAGATCTATCCCTATAGATCTTCATCCCTAGGATGTAAGAAGTTCTTCCAGGTCATTCATGGAGAACTGAGACAGCAACCAAACCTTTATTCCCTGTAGTGTAGGGATGTCATTCCCAATCAAGAGAATGTCATCCACATACAGTACAAGAAATACAACTATGGAACCATTTGCCCACTTATACACGCAGGGTTCTTCTCCATTCTTAATGAAGCCATAAGTCTTGATACATTTATCAAAACATTTATTCTAACTCCGAGAAGCTTGCTTGAGTCCATAGATGGACTTATGAAGCCTGCATACTTTTGACTCGTCTGTGGATGTGAACCCTTCAGGCTGTATCATATACACCTCCTCTTCGAGCTCTCCATTTAGAAAAGCCGTTCGGACATCCATTTGCCAGATCTCATAGTCAAAATGTGCAGCTAGAGCAAGCATAATCTGAATGACTTGAGCATTGCTATAGGGGAAAAAGTCTTGTCATAGTCAATACCATAACGCTGACAATACCCCTTAGCAACCAGATGGACTTTATAGGTCTCCACCTTCCCATCTGCACCTCGTTTCCTCTTGAAAATCTATTTACACCCTATGGGTTTTACCTCTTCAGGTGGATCAACTAGTATCCATACACTATTAATCTCCATGGATTCCATTTTGGACTTCATGGCCTCTAGCCATTTCTCAGACAAATCTCTGCAACACATCCATATAGGTGATTGGGTCCTCATCATTCTCATCGAGTTCGATGGGATCCCCGTCACGGACCAAGAAACCGAAGTATCTGTCCAGCTGACGTGGTACTCTACCAGATCTCCTTAATGGTACCTCAACAGGCTCCGGGTTTGAACCAATCAAAGCCGGTTCCATAGCGGTTTCTGATGTAAAGGTACTTCTCCTTGTCGAACTTCATTAAGTTCAACATTAGCCTTAGCACTTCCAGTAAGATACTCCTTTTCTAAAAAGATGGCTCTCATACTGACGAACAACTTTTGCTCTTCAGTGTGGTAGAAGTAGTATCCTTTAGACTCCTTAGGATATCCAACAAAGAGGCATTTGTCAGACCTTGGTCCTAGCTTGTCTGTCAACAATCTCTTGACATAAGCTGGACACCCCCAAACCCTAAGGTGTGTGAGCACGGCTTATGCCCCGTCCATATCTCATATGGAGTTTTAGCAACATATTTACTAGGGACCCTATTAAGAATGTAACAGGCCGACTCAAGTGCGTAGTCCCAAAAGGAGATAGGCAAACTAGGAAAGCCCATCATGGACCGAACCATATCTAATAGGGTTCGATTCCTCCTTTCAGACACATCATTTAACTGGGGTGTCCCTGGAGGTGTCTATTAAGAGAAAATTCCATTCTCCTTTAGATATGTTAAAAACTAATTAGAAAGATATTCACCTCCTCGATCTGACCGAAGGATTTTAATATTCTTTCCAGTTTGTTTTTCTACCTCACTACGATATCGTTTGAACATTTAAAACGATTCAAATTTATGTCTCATTAGGAAGACATAACCGAACCTGGAGTGATCGTTTGTAAATGTAATGAAATAGCTAAACCCTCTCATAGAGGCAGTATTCATAGGTCCACAAACATCCGTATGTATGAGGCCTAGAATCTCTTTGGCTCTTTCACCTTTTCCAGTAAAAGATGACTTGATCATTTTCCCAAGAAGATAGGATTTATAAGTTTTAATTGATTCACAATCAATGTCATTGAGGATGCCCTCTCTGACTAACCTGCTTATCCTGTTCTTGTTTATATGACCTAGCCTACAGTGCCAAAGGTATGAGTCATCGACATCATCTATTTTGGGGTGTTTGTTTGGAGTGCATAATACATTAACAGGCTATGATAGAAGGTAAATTCCATTGCTCAATTGTCCACACATCACAGATACATCATTCACAATGATATTAAAATATCTTTCTTTATTGAAAAATCATATCCTTCAATAGCCAACTAGCCTACAAAATGACATTTAATAAAAATGTGGACAATAGTGACATTCACTAAGCAATATTTATTAAATTCAAAATAAAACTCCACGACTCCTAATGCCAGTACTAGAACTCGGCTTCCATCACCCACGTTTAAGAATCTTTCACCTTCTTTGAATCTTCTACTAATTCGAAGCCCCTGCAAAGAATTGCAAATATGAATTGGACTCCCAGTATCTAATACCCAATTACTAGTATCACAGATAGAAAAATTACAAGGTATTATCATATAAATACCTTGTCCAGCAACTCCTTGCTGGTTTTTCTTCTTAGGCCTGTTTGGATCTAGGGTTGCTATGTACTAGGGATAGTTCCTTTTCCAGTGACCCAGTTTCTTGAAGTAGAAGCACTCTGCCTGACTTTTGTCAGCCCTCTTCTTCTTGGTCTGACTAGGCCTAGCATGTTGCACCTTCTTTCTTTTATTTTTCTTCTTCATCCCTTTCTTAAGGTGATGACGACCTGCCCCCGAACCTCCCACCAAGTTCACTGACTTCTTTTGAAGCTGATGATCTTTCTCAAAAGTCTACAGTAGACCCAACAAACCATAATAGTTTACTACAGGCTTCGTCATTCTATAATGACTGAGAAAGTCCAGGTAGGAGCTAGGTAGGGAGTTCAGTTCAGTATGGCATCCTTTCCAAGTTGCTCATGCAAAGGAAATCCAAGTTTGCCCAGACATTCTATCGTCTCGATCATGTTTAGTATATGATCGATGACAGAAGTCCCATCACGCATACGCACGTTAAAGATGGCACTAGACATTCTGTACCTTTCAACGACGTTTGGTGTCCCGAAAGATTCCTTCAACATTTGGAGTATTTGTTCTGATTGGGCCTCCTCAAATTTCCTACTGAACTCATCATTCATAGAAGCCAGCATTATGTTCTGATTGGTCCACTTTAGATAAGTGTCCCTGACCACACCCCGCACATTAGATTTCATCAATTAAGATGTCTTAATGTTAATCTTATTAACATATCATCTTTAATTAATTTTGGATCTAATCAAAATTATCACATAAATAAATTAATTCGATTAAAAATATTTTAATCTTTCTTCTTCTGTTTTGTACATCCGTTCATGGGTTCTTTCACAGTGGCACCCCTACACGTCATAGGAAACCTTTCTTGAATAAGAAACAGAGGCTGTGAAACCCCCCTATGACCGGACGGCCTGGTGAATATACCCAATCCAAGATATAATAGAACACAGCATGCAAGATCTACATTAGATCTACTTCTAAAACATATATTTAATCATCATTAAATAACTTTAACATGCTCTCATCATGCAAAATATTTAAATCTACTATAGATCTAAACTAATCATAATAAGATCTACTTTAGATCTACATTAGATTATTTATGCATATAATATCAGATCTACTATGCTTATACATGCATTCCTAAGCCTTAACCATGCTCTGATACCATTTGAAGGAAAAACTTGCTTTTCCCATGCATAGGATCTCAAGGTGGAAAGCATGTAATTCAATTTTTATATTCACATTGAATATAAATTAAAGCATTAGTAGATCTGAAATTTAAGAGTATGTAAAAATAAGTTTAAAACAATACCTCTCGATTTGGAAGCTGTAGATGACGAACGTAGCAGATCCGATCTGTAGGGAGAAGTTCCTATTCGTGCCTTGCAAGAGTCGCATGCGCCACTCCTCTATATCACATGCACGCCAGGAAACCTTGAGACAGAGGATATGGAATCAGAAGGGATGGAGAACTCTTCTCCAAGAGAGGAGTCCCTCTCTGTTTGGACTTCTCTGATTTTTTTGGACTCTCTTTCTCTGCTACTCTTTATCTCGAAGTTGAGAAAAGTTTCTTAAAAAACTCATCGTAAAACAACCCAAAACAACCTTTTGAATTTGTTTTACAATACGATAATATCCGATTTTCGAAAGCGGATGGGTTACGGGCGTTCACGCGTTATCAATGCGTAAAGAAAATTTTATAAAATAAATTTATGGATTCATATCATCTCAATGACAAGATCATAATTTATACAAAGTTTCAAATTCACGTTATCGGAATAGCAAAATCGTAATTTACGAAGTTTCAAATTCACGTTATCAGAATGGCAAAATCATAATTTATATGAAATTTTAAATTCACGCCATCCGTAATTTAAACAAAATGATAGAATCGTGATTTACATGAAATGGCAGAATTGTAAATTTTTTGAAGTTTTAAAGTCTCGTTGGCTGCCCGAACGATAATATAAAAATATTTAAAATATTTATAAATATAAATAATCATATTAAATCTGTTTTAAGTCCAAATTGAAATCCGGAAGAACCCATGCGAAGATCTCAAACCATACTTCGTATTGAACTTTTTAATTTCCAATTTAAAGTAATTTATAATTTCAAAATTCATAAAAAAAATGATCGGAGGCTATACTGGATATCCGATTCAAACTACTTTGAAACCAGATCTAAACCACTATATCATCAAAAAAACCATTGGTCTATGGTTCAAGTCCTATCCCACAATGGGTCTGAATAAATCCTAAAAATTCACTTGAGTTACAAACTAACTCAAGTTCATCCCCAGAATAAGTACTACCGTTAATATCCAGTGCTAGCTAGACATTGCTAGTACAACTCGGTATTACCCATACGACCAAGTCCCACTTAGATCATGGATAAAGCATATCTCCAGGTCACCTGACTATGTGCGTGACTCCATGGGTTCAAATCTAAGTCGGTAGCCTAGGAACACTTCCTATACCAATTGATATGACCATCTAGCAATGGTACCCGACGTCCGAATAGACTGAATATATGCAAAGCAATATTCAGGAACCTAGGCTATGGTTACCATATAATTCATCCCCTTATCCTTGTACTCAGGGCGAATACGGAGTTAACTGCCAACTCCGAGTAAATCACCCAAGTATGTTTCAATGCAATGAATCTTGTGACACCTCACAAATATTACCTTGGCCAAGGTTTTGCTAAATTGAAACATAGTTCGAGCACTCTCTCTAACACTTAGAGTGGACAATCCCATCTTGACTCATCACTGACCCAATAAGTACTTGACTGCACCAGCAACCTTTCGTCATTGGATTAGAAATTCGGGTGGTCCAGTGCCTAAGTACAGTGAGTTGCTTATCAAGTCAACATGATAGTCTTATGTCAAAGGGACACTTATACCCATTGCCTTTCTATGAGTTGCTCCAGGCAGTTGAGCACTCAGCAGAGGTGAGTCACTATTCAGTGAATGTACTCCTACACTCACCTGCATGCCATACTAATGTCATACACTCCTTGGTTTAAGAGGATAAACCAACACATATGGCACACAATGACCTATTCTTGACTACGTTATTGTCCTAGGTAATAACGTATCATTTGGTCGGAACCCATTTAAGAATTACTCGATAATTCCTCCTTTCTCGAATAAATGTAATTCTAAGGACTACAACATATAAGAGTTCTATTGGAAAATGAATAATATGTTGTACTGCCAAAATAACTTTTATTAATCAAATAAATCATGTACAATGAATCACAACCGTCTATAATCTAGACGATTGGCTGTAGGACACATTTACTAACAGATCTACCTCGGTCCGTCATTCTGTAAATACTATAGATTAATGCAATGCAATATAATTATGAATAATTAATAAACATACAAAAATTAACACTTATAAAAATTAATCAAAATTGAATGAACCTATATCTTTAATCAGTATCATTGTTTCGTGAAATGTTGGTTCAACATCCGATGTCGTATCGGACTGTGATTCAGTTTCATTATCATCGGAAGGAAACCGAACATTTGCATCCTCAATTTCTTGGACATCACCATTTGGATCTCTAAGTGATGTTTCAGGAGCCCTTGTGTCGTCCTCAATTGCATGCATTTCCATCTCATCCTCCTGAAATGCAGGGCACTCAGTTGATTGACTTGATGAACTCTCATCTAATATGATTGTTGAACGTGGAACGATTTTAGAAATATCCCACCAATCTCGCTTGTCGTTGCGCAAACTTGGATATTCGCAGTAAAACACTTGCTGAGCTTGGGATGCAATAATGAATGGTTCATATTTCTGCAATCTTTGTCGATGGTTTATTCAACTAGATTGTAGTCGTTATGAACCCTTTTACCGACAGGAATTGTCGGATCAAACCAATCACAATGAAACAATACAGTTCGTTTCATAGGCCAACCGGGATATTCAACTTCGACCACCTCTACTAACTTTCCGTAATAATCCTGTATATTTGCTCCAACACTTTCTCCTTTAACACATCCCTCTTGAAGATGCTAGTCGTTCAATTTAAAATTTGTATCCATTAACAAAATAGCCTGTATAGGTAGTTACGTCTTCAATGGCCATTGCGCTAGACATTTAATGAAAATATTATCAGTTGTGAACCATGGACCGTTTACCTATAAATTAATAAGCTATTCACAATCAATTCAAAAAATAAAAGCCATTATTGTAATTGATTGAGTTATAGGACTCACAAATTCATAAAACCAATAAGCGAACTCCGTTTCTAACTTCTGCCCAATGGCAATGACTGCATCCATCTGTCGTTGTCTATCACAATACATCCTTAAGGGATTATAACAATTAAAACTTCTGTTAGCAATTAAATAGTATGATATTTTACAATTTAAAGTAGAAGTTCTAATTAAGCAATTGATGAAGTGTACATATACTTACTCAATGTATGGGTCGACTTCTCTACAGTTCATTAGGATGTAATAATGTGATGCATTATACTCCACATCGCTTAATTGTCTTGACTTCTGCCTCCCAAATGAATGGCCGATACTTTTAAATATTGATATTCTACCGTTAGTAGGTTCTCCTTCGTCCACACATATGTCATCGTTACGACCAAGATTGCGGGTCCTCGTATGAACGTGACCCTCAAAGTAATGCGAGGCAAAAGCTGAAACTTCTTCAACCAAGTGTGCATTGCATATAGAACCTTCAATCTTGCCTTATTCCACACATTATTTTTTAACTTCTTAAGATACCTATATGTAAAGTTGAAATATAAATAAACCAACTTCCTTGCATAAATAAAATAATATTTGAAATGTCAACATGTATCACTGATTTGGGTGTTTACCTCTCGAAAGGATACATCCAGCGATACTGCATGGGACCAGCTATACGTGCTTCGTATGGTAAGTGAACCGGTAAATGCTCCATTGAGTCAAAAAAACTTGGAGGAAATATTCGCTCCAGCTTGCATAAAATAATTAGAATTTTCTCCTCAAGCCTTTCCATGGATGCAGAAGTAATGACTGCGGCAGATAACTCCTTAAAGAATAGCTGAGCTCTATCAATGCCTTCCACACATGTTGCGGAAACAACTCACGAAAAGCTATGGGCAATAACCTGTTGCATGAAAACATGACAGTCATGACTCTTCATGCCAAACAACTTGAGCTTATGCATATCCACACACCTACCGATATTTGAAGCATAACCATCAGGAAATTTTAATCCTCTAATCCAGTTACATAAAACTTCTCATAAATTTTTGTCAAGAGTGCAACAGGCTTTAGGATAGGTCCCGTCAGCATTCCTTCTCAAATCACCTCTTCTGCAATACTGATTAAGCTTTTTTCTCGACTTTGCAGTGTCTTTGGTTTTTCCCAGGATGTTTAGTACCGTGTTAAATATGTTATCAAAAAAATTTTTCTCAATATGCATAACATCCAAGTTGTGCCAGATGAGATTTGTGCTCCAATACGGCAAATCCCAAAAAATGCTCCGCTTCTTCCAGTTATGTTCTTTACATATACGGCCATTTATTCTATCTGCATCTGGCTCCCAAGCATACCTCAACCCCAAATGCTCTATAGTATCAAATATATCTGTGCCAGACCTAACCGGTTCGGCAAATTTGTGACTGCTTTGTTCTTCCAGAAGGCGATCAAGTTCCGCCTATGAGGATGATTCGAAGGCAAGAACTTTCTATGATTATCAACCATGACTGCTTACCACTCTTCTACAATGTAAATGCATCTGAATCATACATGCAATGAGGGCATGTCAGATGCCCAGAAGTGCTCCAACCAGACAACATTGCATATGCTAGAAAGTCACTGATTGTCCACATCAAAGCAGCTCTCATGATGAAATTTTGTTTCATAGAAATGTCGTAGGCTATGACTCCTGTTTCCTACAACATTTTCAATTCGGCTACCAGCGGTTGTAAGAAGATATCAATCTTCTCTTTTGGGTTTGATGGTCCTGGAACCAAAACTGTCAAAAATATTGCAGTATCTTTCATGCACTTCCACGGTGGAAGATTATATACAGTCAGTATTATAGGCCAACATGAATATTGTTGCCCCGCTTGACCAAACGGTTGGAAGCCATCGGTCTCACATTCCTTATTTCTTCTGCGAAATCAGGATGATTTCATTGAAATGCTTCCAAGCTTTTGAATCTGATGGATGTCGCATTTCATCTTCTTAAGATTCATGTTCGGCATGCCATCTCATATTAGCAGATGTAGCCTTAGATCTGTATAATCTCTGGAGGCATGGAGTAAGAGGGAAGTAATGCATCCTCTTGTAAGGCACACTTTTCCTCCTACTTGTACTAGCTCTCCCTTCGCCATTTTTGTACCTCGATTGCCCGCAAATCTTACACCATCTCAGCTCTGAGTCTTTACCCCAATATATCATACAATTGTTCAAGCAACAATCGATCTTATTAACTGGGAGCCCAAGGCCTTGCAATAACTTCTTCGTTGAGTAGAAACTATCTGCTACAACATTATGATTTGGCAAAACTTCCTTCATTAACCCAGCTACAGCATTGAATGCCTTTTCTGATAATCGATGTTCCGCCTTAATATTCAACAATCGAGTAGCCACAGACAATTGGAAATGACTCTCACAACCAGGATACAATTCTTGATTTGCAGAACACAACATATCATAAAATTGTTATGCATCTGGATTTGGTTCTTCCATAAATGTATTCTGGTTGAATTCGTTACCCGATGCATTCATCACCATTTCTTCGTATGTGTTTAAATTCACAAATGGTTCATCAATGGGATTTGACACTTCTTGGCTAGTGACAACTGCAAACATTTCCTCAGTTTCACCATGACAGTTCCAAACATCGTACCCAGGAACAAACCCCTTTTACACAAGTGCACATTCACAGTTTCAACATCTCTATAGGCTTTATTCTAACACTTGCGTAAGTTGCAGGGGCACCTAATCCTAGGCCCATCCATTCATTCGGGTTGACTACATGCAAATGCTATAAATTCTTTCAATCCATTCAGAAAATCTGGATTAAGCAACCCATCTTTTAACCTTACATACATCATGAGCGAGCCCCGCTCATTTTTGACCAACTTATACAATTCCTGATAAACCATTAAAGGAGACAACAATTTAATTTGCATTAGTCATTATAGCAATAGATTAATTCTTTTACACATCTAAGCTAAATAACAAATATTGTGCCTCTTTAATTATACTGATAAATCAAGGCCGAGCCATGGCTACGATCCTTGACGTGCTATCCAGGACCGAGGCCCAGGACCGGGGTCCATTCAATCATTAGACTTCACAAGTAAGCAAGTGTCCTAAATGAATTCCACTTTTACTCCACTAGGACTTAGGTAAGGCCCTATCCCATTCAAGATTATTTTATGCGATATGTTATTCTGCTCGAAATTATCATCGTTTACAATGAAATTTCGCAGCAATTCCCTTATGTTCTCCTAAATGTGTGGCTTATATGCCACACTAGGAGAACGTATGAGGATATACAAACTGCGATCTCAACTAACGATGACGAATAGCAGACAAACATATCGCAAAAAATAATCTCAAATTGTCCACTAAGACAATTTGAGAATTTACAATACTAAGTCTTACAAAGTCTCAAACGGGTCTAAAAGTTATAGTGCTGTGAGAAATAATATGAAAAATCAAAGAACAAACTTGACATAGTATGTATGTCATATGGATTTACTTTAGATAAGTAAAAATGGATTCAACCTGGGGTAAACTAAATGAGTTCACTATATCAGTACTTGAATCTGAGTTCACTATATCAAATTTAATATTCTTGCATTAAATTTAGTTCTAAATGAGCTATATCATTTTTTCTTCATGATATCGAATTTATTTTGATTGGTTGGTTTAGAATTTGAGGAATTATATCAAATTATGGTTTGCTATATCAAATTTCTTTCAATTGAAGAACATGAATATTCTAATTTTTTTTCTAATTGCTAAGAAAATGATTGTGACAATATTTAAAAACTAAATATTTAAAATTTACTAAGCCAAAATATAACAGGTAATACAGAAATATAAATTCATTAAAAATTTAATCATCTAAACTATCAAAACCATATAAATTGCATGACAAGCATTCTAATATTAATATATCATGAACAATATTTCAAGAAATAAACAGATTCGCTAACACAAGACATTTATAAATCCAAATATATAAATTTTAAATATATCAAATATTATGCAAATATCAAATTATGCATTACAAGATTATAGATTACATGCAAATTTCTCTAATATTACATGTAAAATTGAGTTCATAAACATAAATAAATTAAAGAAACAAAAATTTTAAAAAACCCCACCCTGCCATTTTTTTAAAAAAACGGTGGCCTGGCCACCGTGGCCAGGCCACTGCCGGCCACGGCCGCCATGGTGGCTGTGGCCTTAGGGGTGGGGGAAAAACCCCACCCTGACATTTTTTTTAAAAAAAACGGTGGCCAGACTGTGGCCTCAGGGTGGGGGAAAAACCCCACCCTAACATTTTAAAAAAAATGGTGGCCTGGCCACCGTGGCCAGGCCATCACCGGCCACGGCCGCCGCCATGGCCGTGGCCTCAGGGATGGGGGAAAACCCCACCCCGAAATTTTTTTTAAAAAAATATGGTGGCCTGGCCACCATGGCCAGGCCACCGCCGGCCACGGCGGCACCTCAGGGGTGGGGGAAAAACCCCACCCTAAATTTTTTTAAAATACTGTGGCCTGGCCACTGTGGCCAGGCCACCGTCGGCCACGGCGGCGGCCGTGGCCAAGCCACCGTCGGCCACGGCGGTGGCCGTGGCCATCGTCTCCGGCTACGGCCACCGCCGTGGCCGGCGCCTTAGGGGTGGGGGAAAAACCCCACCCCGACAAATTTTTTTTTTTTAAACGGTTGCCTAGCCACCGTGGCCAGGCAGTGGCCGTGGCCTCAAGGAAACGGGAGAGCGGGGGGGTGGGGGGGGTGGGGTGGGGGAGGGGAGAGGGGGAGGGGGCTTACCTCGGTAGATAGGGGACGCTGCCGGGTATCCGTCGCTACTTTGGCTTTTTTATTATTTTTTGAGAAAATTAGCGACGCAAATAATTACGTCGCTAATGAGTCGCTAATTTGACGGCAATGTCCGGCGGAAATTTTTTTATTTTCTGGGAAAATGCGTCGCTAATGAGTCGCTAATGCGTCGCATATGGTTGCATCGCAATGTTTTAATTTTAATTTTTTTATAACATTTATTTTTAAAAAAAAATATTGCGACGCAATACATGCGTCGCAAAATTAAAAATTAATTTTTTTTAATTTTTGGTTTATTGCATCGCTAATGTGCCGCTATTTAACATAATTTATTTTTTAAAAAAACGATGCACTGATTTGTGTCGCAATATTTTTATTTGATAATTATATTTGATAAAAAATTTTTTTATGAAAATAATTGCGATGCAAATGGTTGCGTCGCAATGTTTTATTTTAAATTTTTTAAAAACATTTATTTTTAAAAAAATATTGCGATGCAATACATGCTCGCAAATAAAAAAATATTTTTTAAAATTTTCTGGTTTATTGCGTTGCTAATGCGTTGCTATTTAACATAATTTTTTTTAAAAAAATTGCGACGCACTGATTTGCATCGCAATATTTTTATTTGATAATTATATTTGATAAAAATTATTTTTTCTAAAAATAATTGCGATGCAAATGGTTGCGTCGCAATGTTTTATTTTTAATTTTTTAAAACATTTATTTTTGAAAAAAATATTGCGACGTAATACATGCGTCGCAAAATTAAAATTATTTTTTTTTAATTTTTTGGCTTATTGCGTCGCTAATGCATCGCTATTTAACATAATTTATTTTTTAAAAAATTGCGATGCACTGATTTGCATCACAATAATTTTATTTGATAATTATATTTGATAAAAATTTTTTTTTGAAAATAATTATGACGCAAATGGTTGCATCGTAAAGTTTTATTTTTAATTTTTTTTATAACATTTATTTTTTTATAACATTTATTGCGACGATCGATCCAAGCCATGATCCCGGTCGATGACGATCGATCTCAGACCGTTGTGATCGATTTGATCAGCGACAATCCGACGGTTGCGATCGATTTAAGTCATGATCCCGGTTGGCAACGACCAATCTCGGACTGTTGCGATCGATCGATCGGCGACGATCCAATGGTTGCGATCGATCCAAGCCATGATCAATCTCGGTTAGCGATGACTGATCTCGGACCGTTGCGATCGATTCGATCAGCGATGATCCGACGGTTGCGATCGATCCAAGCGATGATCGATCCCGATCGGCGACGACCGATCTTGGACCATTGCGATCGATTCGATCGATGACGATCCGACGATTGCGATCAATCCAAGCCATGATCCCGGTCGGCGATGACCGATCTCGGACCGTTGCGATCGATCCGATCGGCGATGATCCGATGATTGCAATCGTTCGAAGCCATGATCGATCCTGATCGGCGACGATCAATCTCAAACTGTTGCGATCGATCCGATCGGTGACAATCCGACGATTGCGATCGATCCAAGCCATGTTCGATCCTGGTCGGCGATGACCGATCTCGGACCATTGCGATCGATCCGATCGGCGATGATCCGACGGTTGCGATCGATCCAAGCTATGATCGATCCCGGTTGGCGACGAATGATCTCGGACCGTTGCGATCGATCCGATCGGCGATGATCCGACGGTTGCGATCAATCCAAGCCATGATCTCGGTCGGCGACGACCAATCTCGAACCATTGCGATCGATCCGATCGGCGACGATCCAACGGTTGTGATCAATCGAAGCCATGATCGATCACGGTCGGCGACGACCGATCTCAGACCGTTGCGATTGATCCGATCGGCAATGATCCGACGGTTGCGATCGATCGAAGCCATGATCGATCTCGGTCGGCGACGACCGATCTCAAACCGTTGCGATCGATTCGATCGGCGACGATCTGATGGTTGCGATCGATCGAAGCCATGATCGATCTCGGTTGGCGACGACCGATCTCGGACCATTGTGATCTATCTGATCGGCGACGATCCGACGGTTGCAATCGATCGAAGCCATGATCGATCCTGGTCGGCGACGACTGATCTTGAACTGTTGCGATCTATCCGATCGGCGACAATCCGACGGTTGTGATCGATCGAAGCCATGATCGATACCGGTCGGCGATGACTGATCTCAGACTGTTGCGATCGATCCGATCGGTGATGATCGACGGTTGCGATCGATCCAAGCCATGATCGATCCTGTCGGCGATGACCGATCTCGGACCATTGCGATCGATCCGATCGGCAATGATCCGATAGTTGCGATCGATCGAAGCCATGATCGATCCCGGTCGGCGACGATCGATCTCGGACTGTTGCGATCGATCCGATCGGTGATGATCCGATGGTTGCGATCGATCCAAGCCATGATCGATCCCGATCGACGACGATCGATCTCGGACCATTGCGATCGATCCGATCGGCGATGATCCGACGGTTGCGATCGATCCAAGCCATGATCCCGGTCGGCGATGATCGATCCGATGCATATATCAAAATTAATTTTTTTAAAACAATTGCGACGCATTTCATTGCGTCGCAATGTTTTTAATTTTTTTATCTTTTAATTATATTTTATAAAATTTATTTTTTAAAAAAAAACTCTACGACGCATTTGTGTTGCTAAATTAAAAATTTTTTTTATTTTTTATTTATTGCGTTGCTAATGCGTCGCTATTTAACATAATTAATTTTTTTAAAAGTATTGTGACGCACTGAAATCATTGCAATATTTTTATTTCACAATTATTTTTAATTTTTTATATATAATTTATTTTTTAAAAACATTGCGATGCAATACTTGCATCGCTGAATAAAAAATTATTTTTATTAATTTTCTATTTTATTGCGTCGCTATTGCGTCGCTATTTAACATAATTAATTTTTTTAAAAAACATTGCGATGCACTGAATTGTGTCGCAATATTTTTTTCATAATTATATTTTATAAAAATTAATTTTATTTAAAATAATTATGATACAATACTTGCGTCGCAAATTAAAAATTATTTTTTTAATTTTCTAGTTTATTGTGTCGCTATTTAACATAATTAATTTTTAAAAACATTGCGACGCATTGAGTTGCATCGTAATCTTTTTATTTCATAATTATATTTTATAAAAATTAAATTTAAAAATATTGCGATGCATTATTTGCGTCGCTAAATTAAAAAATTAATTTTTTTTGATTATCTAGTTTATTGAGTTGCTAATCCATTGCTAATTGTGTTGCACAATTTTTTGTTATCGCGGAGGCATCGCAATGTGGTCACAATTTAGCGACGCAAAGATGCATCGCTAAATTTGTGTTGCTATTTTAGTATTTTCTTGTAGTGTTGGGCATCGCTAAAAATTAAATTTTTTGTAGTGTATGCTGCAATGGGACTGCCAAAGTCAAATTTGACTCGTATACCCACTACAACAAATATGAAAGAGCCTTATTCAATTGACTCCAATACAATGAATGCAATCCTATAATTCTTTATGATACTTGCAATATATATCTAAGAAAGTGTGCAAGATATACACTTCCTAGCGCTTAATTGAAGTAGCCTCATGAAGGATTCTTGAATTTTTAAAGTAATTCAAATTTTTGGACTTCTTTCCTTGTGGAGCTGGCATGGAACCTCCCTTCAAAATGCTAAAAAGAAATAGGTTTAAGCATTGAATCAAATCAAATATATATATAAAGAAAAAAAGAAAAAGAAAAAAAAATCGGATCAAATTCCAAGAAATAGATATAAAGAAAGAAAAGAAAAGAAAAAAAAGGAGATTCATCAAATCAAGTTAAAAAAAAGAGAAGAAAAGAAAAAAAGAGCTTGCTTTGGTTCTAAGGATCACCATGAAAGAGATGTGAATGGGGGTTGATGCGGGGTAAAATTATTTCCGCACAAATTTGCTGACGTGGGTACATGAACCGGGCCCACCTTAGGATTACAGTCGACCCTCATGAGCTGAAGTATGCCCTACACGACCCTCCTCTTTGGCCAATCCTCGGCCAACGCCGAATATCTCGGCTATCAGATCACCGAATTACAAAGATCTTGGAACTCCTTCCCAAAATGGTCATCCATAAGCGAAAACAGAGCCTGATATGGCTCCCCTTCTTTATGATTCGCGGGATCACGAATCCTCCTGATAAGGTATATGCTAATTCGGCCTTATCATCTCAACTTTCACAATAGCCTTCGAAAATCAGGTAACAGCTTACCAGTTTCTCTTCCTTTAAATACCAGGCCCCAAGAGCCCTAAAGAAAGGACTCAAAACCATTATGTGAGAACTATACCCCCTATTTATTTTCCTCTTCAGAAAACCTTCTCCTCATATCTGAAGCTAAAGATTATCTACTGATTTGGGCATCGAAGGGTCCTTTGTGGGTAATGCCCACCTCCTTCCTAGTGATAGGACGTTGTTTTGCAGGTCCCAAAGGATGGGAGAACGCCACTCGGATCCTGACATGCGCTGCCACCTTGTCCCCAAGTCGGAGAACAAAAATATGCAGCAATAGATTGGTGCTAGAGGAAGGGCTTCAAGTCCCTAAAAATTTGAAATCTCAGGAGAAAATGTTTCAAAAGAGAACACTATTCAAATAGTAAATCACATGAGGGCAGCCGTAGATGCCCCTGATCAGGCAGCCTCTCAAAGGCCTGATCTCTCACAGAGTACAACATCTTTGCCACCGCCCCAGCTTGGCGCTCCACCACCACTTGCGGCTTCTATCATGCAGGACCAATTCATCACGTTGGTTCAGCAAGTACAGGCATTGGCACAATTGGTGCAAGGACTCCATGGAATCCCCCTTCTAGCTACACCCACTTAGCCACTTCTCGATGGAACGGCTATGCTGATCCCACCAGTGGCTCCTCCACCCAGCACACTCGAGGCCATAAATAAGCTACCTACAACTTTGCCATGACGAAGGAGCAAAGCTGGTGCAGCAGATGGGCAGGGATAGGAGTCTGCTTCAATCCCACCGAGCTCGCTCCTTATCTCCATCTTTCTCACGCTACGATTCAACGCTGCAGCCGCGATCCTCCTGCCCCATCTCTTCGACTGTCCAAGATGGCAGGATGTAATGATAACTCCAAGAGATGCACCAAGAGTTGGATGCTGTCAAACAGGTGTCCATCCTGAGCCCAAGGTGGAGAAAGGTATACCCTTCACTGATAAAATCATGAAGAAGGTAGTTCCAACCCACATTAAGCTCCCTACCATCAAGCTCTACCATAGGACCATCGACCTTGATGATCACTGAGCAGCTTTTGATCCATCATGATGTTCCATGGGGCATCAGATACGATCCTGTGCAGGGCTTTCCCTTCTACTTTTGAGGGCTCGCCAGAATATGGTTTGGTACTCTGAATCCGAACTCCATTGACTCTTTCGACGAACTGGGTCGCCTATTCACCATCCAGTTTGTTAGCAGTCACTATCACCGAAGGAGATCTGACTCCCTCACCAATTGAAACAACAAGAGGAGGAATCCCTGAAAAGTTTCTTGGGCCGTTTTAATACGGCCATGTTGGAGGTTGACCATCTCAACCATGAGGTGGCTATGTTCGCCTTAGCCAATGGAGTATTAAAGGAGGGTAACTTTATTTGGTGTTAGAGATAAACTATCCACAAAGTCTCTCCGATATGATGACCTTAGTAGACAAATACACCATGGTGGAAGAATCTAGGAGATCAGCAAGAGCTGAACAAACAAAGAACAAGGAGAAAAATAACTCGAACAATCTTTGAGTATGTTATTAGTAAAATATTCTTGAACTGAACTACTTTACTCACTATAATGAATTTCTCCATAGTAAAACACTTTTCTTCAAGTGACTCCAAATGACCATCTTTTCAAGTTGCTGATGAAAGACAAGTTCTATCCCGATTAACGATCCCATGGATCCTATACCTCGAACCTCGGCAGGGCTGAGCAAGTTCTCCGTACCTTGGCTGACAAGTAAAAAATTTTTCTTCGAACCTCGGTAGGGCCGAGCAATTTCTCTATACCTTGGCTGGGCCAAGTAAAAAATTTCTTTGAACCTCAGAAGGGCTGAGTAATTTCTCTGTACCTTAGCTTGGCCAAGTAAAAAATTTCTCCTAGCCTCGGTAGGGCTTAGTGACTTTCTCCGTACCTTAGCTGGGCCAAGTAAAAAATTTCTTTGAATCTTGGCATGGCCTAGTGACTTTCTCCATACCTTGGCTGGGCCAAGTAAAAAATTTCTCTAACCTCGACAGGGCCGAGCAATTTCTCCGTACCTTGGCTGGGCCAAGTAAAAAAATTTCTTCGAACCTCGGCAAGGCCTAGCAACTTTCTCCATACTTTGGCTGGGCCAAGTAAAAAAATTTCTTCGAACCTTGGTAGGGTCGAGTTATTTCTTCGTACCTCAACAGGGCTGAGCTTATCTTCGAACCTCAGCAAGGCTGAGCCATTTCTCGTACCTCGACAGGGCCGAGCTATTTCTCTAAACCTCGGCAGGGCCAAGCTATTTCTTCATACTTCGGCAGGACCAAGCTATTTCTCCAAACCTGACAAGGCTAAGCTATTTCTCCGTACCTCAGCAGGCTTGAGCTTATCTCCAAACCTCGACAGGGCCGAGCCATTTCTTCATACCTCGGCATGGCCGAGCATTCTATTTCTCTGAACCTTGGTAGGGTCGAGCCATTTCTCTATACCTCGGCACGGTCGAGAACTTTGTTTCTCTGAACCTCGGCAGGGCGAGTATTTAAGTCACCTGGACCTTAGCACGGCTAATAAAATTTTGCCACCAAGACTCTACTTTCTAAGCTCGAATCTATGCTTCGGACTAGGAAGTAGGGGACATGTGATGCAGGATAAAATTATCTCTGCACAAATTGACTGATGTGGGCAGACAAACCGGGCCCACCTTGGGATTACGGCTGACCCTCATGAGCCAAAGTATGCCCCATCGACCCTCCTCTTTGACCAATCCTCAGCCAGCGCCAAATATCTCGGCTATTAGATCACTGAATCATGAATATCTTGGAACTCCTTCCCAAAATGGTCATCTATAAGCGAAAATAGTAGCCTGATATGGCTCCCCTTCTTTATGATTCACAGGATCACGAATCCTCCTGATAAGGTATACGCTAATTCAGCCTTATCACCACTTAACTTCCACAACAGCCCTGCAAAAATTAGGTAACAACTTACCAGTTTCTCTTCCTTTAAATATCGAGCCCGAGAGTCCTAAAGGATGGACTCACAACCATACTGTGAGATCTCTACCCTCTCTTTATTCTCCTCTTCAAAAAATCTTCTCCTCATATCTAAGCTGAAGATTATCCACTGACTTAGGCATTGGAGGGTCCTTTGCAAGAAATGCCCACCTCCTTCCCATGATAGAATACTGTTTTGCAGATTCTAAAGGATGAAGAACACCACTCGGATCCTGACGTGTGCTGCCACCTTGTCCTCAAGTCGGAGAACGAAAATATGCAGCAACAGGGGTGATGCTTAAAATAAACCTAATACCATTTAGACTTGGGAGACATCGTGGGAGGTTAGGTAATCTTAAATTATCAACAAATGAGGATCTTTATCTTACTTTTTTTTAAAAAAATTGCTCCTCAAAACAAAACATTGCTCATTTGAGAGAAAGAACCCATTTAATATAATATGTTATATTAATTAATTTTTTATTACATTCGAATATAAATAATAAAAATTATTATGTTAAATTACATAATAATCAATTATTTCCATATTATATTTATATATTTATTATAGAAATTATATTATTTTTATACTAATATATTAACAACATTTAATATTTAATATTAATTATATTATATAATATTAAATTTATTATAAAATATGAAATTATAATATATATATATATATTAATATATTCTATTATTGTATGTTAATTATATATTTTATGTAAGATTAATAATAATAACTAATAACATATTGCATAATATATATATAATTATTATTATATATTTTATAACATATAATTTATATTTGTTATAACATATAAATTTAAATTATATTCTATTACTTTGCTTTGCTTTTTTTATTTAAAAAATAGAGATTTTTTGAAATTTTAACATAATAGAATCTTACAACCCATGAACCAAACTTTCCTTAAAAGGCAAATTAGGTCTAATAATAAATTCAAATGTGATCATAACAAGCAACTTTACAAAATACCAATATGAGATACGAAAGTATAGCATTTTAGGATGCTCTACACCTCAATAAGCTTACATTTTCTATGAAAAAGATCCAGTCTTTCACAAAGTATATAAATACCCATGATCATGTTTGTTAGGATTTATGGATAAAGAAAGAATCATATTAATGTGCTTCGAACATCAAGGAGCAGAATGTAGACATTTTCACGGACACACTCTCAACACAATAAAACAAAACAAAACAAAATCTGCATATCCCAAAGCATCCTTGGCATCACCCATTTTGAATCAAGGGAAAGTGTTAGAAAATAATTCAAAATTATATGGGACTATAATTATATCTTTCCTTTTAGATGGGATCTAGTTTCTTATTTTATTTTATTTTATTTATATTAGCTAGAGTCCAAAGCTATCTTTACATATATATATATATATATATAAGAATATTGGTAGTTTGATAAGCCTAGCATACTTGCCAAGTTTCTTACTAGGAAAGCCAAGATGAACATTTGTAATTTTACATATCATGGTACTGTCTTTTGGAATATCAGCAATCTTCTCCAAATCTATTAAGTTATTAGGAGTATTTTCAAATAATGGTCTAATCACAATCACATTATGAGCATCTTGGGTAGCATCTCCAGGGTCATCTTTCTTTGACTCCTTGTCATGTTTGCTTTGTCTCCACCTTTTGAATTCAACTAGGCTTCCTAAGATACTGTGCCTACCCTTTTTGAGCAAGGTTGAAAGATAGAGATGCGACCTTCTTACTTGACCGCATTTGATCCTTTTTCTCTTTCTTTGCCATGTAATTAATTTTGTTATTAGGTAAGGAGTGCTTTCATCATGATTGAAAGTCAAGTCTTGCTGCACTTAACCAGCATACTTTGCTGGCTTTTGATCCAACCTCAATAGTATCTCAACTCTCAACTCAACTCATCTAAGCCCCTTTTCCCAATTATATGGGATCAACTACATGAATCTACTTTCTCCACTCTGCTTTATTCAAGACTAAGTCGACATTCAAATTTTAAATAGTTATATTTTTTTAATTATTTTTGTCCATGTTAGTTTAAGTCTACCTATACCACTATCCTTACCATGAATTGTTAAAAGATCACTCTTTCTAACTGGAGCATCTAAAGGTCTTTGTTGTATATGTCCAAACTACCGTAATCGATTTTTTCTCATTTTATCTTTAATCGGGGCTACTCCTATCTTTTTTTTTATATGTTTATTTCTAATTTATCTTTTAAAGTTTTACCATATATCCATCTTAACATGTGCATTTCTGTTACACTTAATTTATTCATATATTGTTTCAGTAGCCAACCCCATGTAGTTGGAAAAGGCTTAGATAAGTTGAGTTGTTTCAGTATTGCTCAACACTTGTTTCATATAGTAGTTAGCCTAATAGCGGTTTTATAAATTTTTTTTTAATTTTAATGGGATGCATCGATCATACAATACTCTCGAAGCACTTCTCACTTAATCCATCCTGCTTTAATCTATGATTCACATCTTCATCTATTTCACCTTCTTGCTGGATAATTGATCTCAATACCTAAATTTTTTACTCCTTGTATCTTTTGGCTTGCAATCTTCATTGTCTCTTCATTTGTATTTCTACTTCCATTAAAATTATATTTCATGTATTCAGTTTAGTTCTACTATTTTTAAAACCTTTAGATTCTAAAGCCTCTCTTCAAATCTCTAGCTTAGCATTTACTTTAGATTTAGTTTCATCAATCAACACTATATCGTCTACAAATAATATACACCACAGGATATCATTTTGGATATGTTTGATTAATTGCATATGTCAATAGTATCTCCTACAATAGAATTTATATATAACCCAATGATTTTTAGTCATAATTACATTATACGAATCATATGTTTAAAATTTTAAATAAAAAGGCATGTTACTCTACCTTCATCATCTTTTTCATAGTGGATATTTCTTTATCAACTTTTCTCTCTTTACGATGTTGATGCTATTCCAAATCATACATTGTAAAAGAGTGCAAGTAAATCCTTATTCATTTAACAAATATGAGCACCTCCAGAGAAACTAAAATAGAGAGTAAATTCAAATTCATTTAATAAATATGACATATACAAAAATAAAACTTAATAGAGTCTAAATCACCTTAGGGAATTCAAACTAATCACGCGTTATAACTTCTTCATTTTTGGTCTTTCGATTATCATTCATTTCTAAACATCTTCCATGATATCATCTCTCAAAACTGAAACCTATCGTGGATGGATATAGTCAAGAAAATCAGAAAACCACACCTTCTATTTCTTAATTAACATTGGATGGGCAACATATCAAACTATTAAGTTCCTTTTATATTACTTTAAAATCTTTACCATTGTCCTTAGCACGTTCCAATCCTTGCTGAATAAGAAGAGGTTCCTTTTTTTCGGGCAAACATAGTTATATAATAACCTATTGAGAAAATAAAAAATGATGATTGATTTCATAAAGTTCTAAAGATTTGTTTCATTTCCATATAAATGTTTATGGGTTATACCTCGCCAATGCCCTATCTATGCTGCATCTCATAGTCCTCCCTATGTTTCAAATGCTTTTTCATCCAATAGGCATGAGTAAAAATGTACGAGACATCAAAATTATTCCAGAAATGGAAAGTCAAATATGCTCATAAAACCATAGCTGCAGTCAAATATTCTCGTAGAACCATAGCTGCATCGAAAAAAGAATTATTCCTTCAATGGGATAATAAAATTAATGATAGCCAAAATATAGGCATCTGAATTCGGATCAAAACCTAAAGAAATATAAGACACTATTGGATGTGTTTTGCTTTCCGGCTTTCACTTTCTCTACGTAGAAAATTGAAAATCCAATGCAAATTTTTCCATCATTATATTGCAACATTTTGTTGTGAGCTATTAGATTATAAATTTACATTGGTGACCATGTTGATATTTGCTTGATTAAACAAATCCTTCATTCATTGTGAGGCTTCTTTTTCTTCCTTCTTATTAAGCTTCTACTCGTACCTAACAATCTAGCAATAAAGAAGCTTGCAATACTATTATTAATCTTTCTATCCTTACTATAGTAGCATTGATGCAAAAATATAACAATCTATCCATGTTGTTATAAGAGAATGCAAATTTTTGTTTTATGCTATGTTAATGCATTTTTTGCCTCCTACAAACAGATTGATAATTTTAGGGTTTTTTTTGCAAATAAAACCTATGTGATATGAATGACCTAGTCCAAAAATTAGAAGTTCTTCTTGTACTGGGTTGGTGGTAAGTTTGTTGGCTCAAATAAATTATTTGGAAGAACTTTTATCACATGATTCTCTTTCCTCTCAAAGTGGTATTTAAAATTCTCCATAGTCTAAATTGCTTTTATTTAAAAGATTTCATTAAATTTCTATAAAAATAGAGTATTTAAAATATTTGAGAAATGATTGCTTTCTTGCAGCTAATCTGGCCATATGCATGGTAACATGTGGTTCTGCATAAAATCTTTCTACATTATGATGTTTTCCTACGCTTAAAAAATAATAAAAGAAACAAACTTCACCTATATTAAAATGGTTTTTGGGATGGTCATCATTCAAATATAGTTGAATGTAGTTGATATATAGCAAAATGTTAGATATGATTCACAAGTTCTAGGTTCTAGATGATTTACAAATGAGGATGTAAGTAGCATGATGTTTGTTCAAAGGGATCGTTATAAGTCAGATGTACAACAACTGAGCTGATGTCATATGAAAAATAGTTACATGTTGCATTCTTTTATACATTTTATGTCATCAAGCCCCGAAGGTTGTATGCCAAGGTCTCTTATCCTACCCCTCTAATGATCCAATCCAAATGGCTTTATCCCATCATAAATGCCTTCAATAGCACTCAAACTTGAAATAATTCTAAAACTCTTTAAACACTGAATTTGCTTGTCATGTGGTTATGTATAGCTGCCCTTTTAGCATGGAAGGCCTGAGTTCGCTCGTAAATATAGGGGCCGAGTCGACCATCCTTGTTGTTTACCTCTCTACTACGACAACATTTTAGGGACTGAGAAGCTCTTTTGTTTACGATCACAAACCTTTGTAGCAAACTATAGATGTATAAAAGTAGATGTGCTGCCAAACATATAGCCATATACATTCTTTTTCTTTCCACAAACTTTCTTTTTATTTACAAAATGACTTTCATCAACTTTCTCACATTTTAGGAGTTAAAAAATTTTAATATTTTAGCCCTATGAAAAGTGATTGACACTTGATGTGGCTGATCCATTGTTAGAGTTAACAGTGAAGTAAACTGATGGAGCCCCCGCCTCGGCCCGCGAGGTGACTTCGGCCTCGGAGGTCCCTTCGGCCTTGGCCTCGGCCTTGGACCCGGCGTCCCCTTGGCCTCGGCCTCTGACCCGGCGTCCCCTCGGCCTCTGACCCGGCGTCCTCGGCTCGGACCCGGCATCCCTCGACCTGGCCTCAGACCCAGCATCCCCTCAGCCTCGGACCTTATATCCCACTACCTCAAGCCACCTGACACACCCACGTGGCCCACCAACCATCTGCAGCGGCCACGTGGTCCACCACTTGACTGCGGTAGCGTGGCCACACCCCGTAATGGCGCACGCCTGATGCAACTGGGCCCACCAGCCACCTGTAGCACTGCGCTTGGTAGGTAGCCGATGGGGCAAGACACCTCTGACATGCTCAGTGTTGGTTGCGACCTGTCGCTGTCAGCCTTGCCTTCGTCCACTATCGGACAATGGCACCTCGAAATCAGTAACCTTCTAGAAACGAAAAAGGACCCTCGAACAGGTATAAAAGTCCACACTCACAACGAGGAAGGGATCTGAACCCAGTTCTCTAGCATCTTTCTGCTAGTTTACTCTTGTATGTTCCCAAGTGACTTACTTGAGCATTAGAGGGATCCCCACCGGAGCATCCGATCTTCGGAAACTTTCTTGCAGGAGCACTTCGGAGAAGAAGTCCTCCATCTTCCGCGTTGAAGGAAGGTAACTTGGCGTCAACAAATTGACACGCAAGAAGGGGAGAGAGATAAAGGAAAGCTTCGAACCAGTTGCCGATAACTCCTTCTCTTTCCCTGAGTTCTCAATCAAATGGTGATGACTCGTGCGCAAGAGGTCTCCACCAGCCATGCTGGGGGGCAGCGCCTGGGAGCTGATCTGCTAGCGGCCGGTCTTCCTGCTCCCCAGGCCGGCGTCCCCGTATCACCATCACCACCACTGCAATAGCATCAAGAAGATCAACTCGCCGCCCTCACCATGCAAGTCCAGCCACTGGTGGTGGCAGTCCAAGTCTTGCAGTAGCAACCGACGGTTGCGCAGCAGCCGAGGCCACTCCCATCTGTTCCAGGGGTGGTCCAACCCAGTCAGCATTCTTTCCAGGGGAGGTCCCCTGTCTGAAAAGCCCACCACCACCGCGCTTTGCCCAGGCCTCATCTGAAAAGCCTCCAAGAGGTCCCGGTCACCCTCTCGTCATGCCAGTGCTTCTTCTAGGCGGTGGCACGGGAGGGAGGCGGAGCGCCCCTGTCAGCATCGCCGTCACTCTTCCCTGTCCTCAGAATCTTCAAGGGAAGGGTCTTTCGATGGCCAGATAGCTCGTCGGGCTGAGCACTAGTTGGATGAGTACAACAAGCGGTTAGAGGAGCTCAGCCGCCGGATCACCAACCCACTGGAGCGGACTACGACAGCCGGCCACCGCTGTCCCGTCGCATCATGGAGAGCCGATCTCAACCCGGTTCTGTCTGCCTCAGTTGACCCGTACGACGGGACCACTGATCCCCTGGACCATCTGAAAAGTTACAAGATCCTCATGTAGGTCCAGAGGGCAACCGACTCTCTTCTTTGCATCGCCTTCCCGCCACCTTGAGGAAGGCTGCCCGAGCTGGTACTCCCGCCTGCCGCCGTGGAGTATAACTCCTTCCACTAGTTGGATAGGGCCTTCTAGGCCCATTTCGATGTCTGCCGGAAGATACCTAGAGTGGCAAATAGTTTATTTTTCGTCCAGCAGAAGGGTGGTGAGTCCCTGCGGGACTACGTCGCTCGATTCAAAGAAGCCACCCTCAAGGTCTATAACCTCAAGGATTCTGTGGCCACCCTGGTCTTGAAGCGAGGGATCAGCCCCTTCCCATTTTGCATACTCACTCGACAAAAGCCCCTAGCTCCTACGCCGAACTCCTAGCCGGGCACAAAAGTACATCCGCACCGACGAGGCTGATTTCTTTCGGCGCGAAGCTAATGAAGCACCACCAAGAAGCATACTCATCTCGAGCCTGCTGAGGTTCGTCCCAAGAGGCCTGAGCCTCCCCGCCGACCAGACAACCATCCTCGAGCTCTTGCACCGAGGGACGGTCCGTTCACTCCCTTGCTTGCTCCAATATCTCACATTTTGCTCAAGATCAAGGGTGAGCCGTACCTTCAGCGCCCCCCTCCGCTAAACCGAAGACCCCCCCTGCAACAAGAACTTCTACTGCCGCTTCCACTGGGACCACGGCCACGACACCGACAACTGCGCCAGCTGAAGAAGGTGATAGAGGACCTTATCCAGCATGGTCACCTAGGGAAGTTCATTCAGAGAGCAACCCGGGTGCACCTGGCCTGTCAGCACTCCGCCAACAATGATGACAATGTCCGACTGAGAAGATGTGGCGATGATCTCCTAGGGGGCAGGTGGCCCGTCCAAAAGGCCGAGGGGGGAGGAGGGGTTAGATTCTGTAATTTCTTTTCTAAAAGGGATCTAGAAGGGGTGGTCAACAAAAATGATGATAGCATCATCATGTCCATGACGATCGCTAAGCATCCTATAAAAGAATCCTAGTTGACAGTGGAAGCTCGGTGATGTTTTGAGTTACGACGCATTTGTTCGGATGAACTTATCTCCTAGCTCTCTTCGGCCTGTCACCACATCCTTGATGGGTTTTACCAAAGACTCTGTGAGTGTCAAGGGAGAGATTGCCCTCCCGTCATGGCCGGGACACCGCCGTGTCAGAGCATGATCTTCATGGCTCATGGTCCGGGTGCCCCTTGCCAACAATGTCATACTCGGAAGGCCGGATTCAACATTCTGGACACTATTATCTCCACCAAAAGGCTCCTGGTGAGGTTCCCTACCAGCGAGGGAGTCGAAAGATACGAAGGGAGCAGAACCCACGCCGCTTTGCTACCACATGGCCTCCAGCCTGCAGGGGGTAGTACTTGCACCTGCACCAGAGGTGCTCGACCCTTGAGACTCAAGAGGAGAGGGGAGCCAGCCGAGCACCTGCTGACCTTCCCCCTAGGGGAGGATCTGACGAGGATGATCCAGATCAGAGCCCTACTTTGGAGGAGGCACATGACCAGCTCCTCACTTTCCTACGAGCTAACACTGACATCTTCGCATGGTCAGCGTCAGACATGCCAGGCATCCCGAAGAAGGTGATTACCCACCAGCTCAACATCAAGCTAGAGTGCCGACCCGTCCGGCAGAGGAAGAGGAGCTTCGCCCCCGACAGACAGAAGGTTATTGACGAGGAGGCGCGCAAGCTGGTGGCTGCCGGCCACATCCATGAAGTGCACTATACTGACTAGCTAGCCAATATCGTGATGGTATGCAAGGCTAGTGAAGTTGAAGGATGTGCATGGACTTACCGACCTTAATAAGGCATGCCTCAAGGATAGCTTTCCACTGCCTCGGATCAACCAGTTGGTGGATGCCACGTCCGGCCATGAGACCCTCAGCTTCATGGATGCCTTCTCGGGGTACAATCAAATTAAGATGGACCCGACCGATGAAGAGGCAACCTTATTTGTAACCGAGAAGGGGATATATTGCTACAAAGTGATGCCATTTGGGTTGAAGAATGCGGGGACCACCTATCAGAGGTTAATGAATAAGGTCTTTGAAGACAGATCGGCGTAATATGGAGGTGTACATGGATGACATGCTGACCAAGAGTGCCCATGCAGCCGACCATGTTGCCGACCTCACGGAACCTTCGGCAATCTTCGCCGATAACAGATGAGGCTGAACCCCCGTAAGTGTGCCTTGGGGTTATAGCAGGAAAGTTTCTGGGCTTCATGGTGACGCAGCGAGGAATCGAGGCCAACCCTGACAAGATCTAAGCCATTCTGGACATGCGGCCCCCTGCTAACAAGAAGGAGGTGCAGCGCCTGACCGGAGGATGGCAGCCTTGAGCTGCTTCTTGTCCAAGTCGGCAGAGAGGTGTCTGCCTTTCTTTAAGGCGTTGCGCAAGGTCAACGGCTTCGAGTGAACAAAGGAGTGCCAGGAAGCCTTTAGGAGTTAAAGAAGTTTTTATCCACTCCGCCATTGTTGTCCAAGCCGAGGAACGGGGAGGAGCTCTTTTGTATCTCGCAGCCTCTCCCGAGGCCATCAGCTCCGTGCTTGTTCGCATGGACACCGACGGGATGTAGAAGTTGGTCTACTATACTAGCAAGGTGCTTCATGATGCTGAGACCAGGTATTTTTGGACCGAGAAGATTATCTTTTCCCTATAGTCTCCGCTCAGCGCTTTCGACCTTACTTCCAAGCTCATCCAATCGTAGTGCTCATGGACCAGCCCCTTCGGACTATCTTGTCCCGTCCTGATACCTTCGGTCGGCTAGCAAAGTGGGCCATCAAGCTGAGAGAGTTCGACTTGTCCATCCGCCGAGATCTGCAATGAAGTCCCAGGTGTTAGCCGATTTCTTGGTTGAGTGCACTGGGCTGAGGAGCATCTAGAGGAGTCACACTTGGAGGTGCACTTGGAGTCCCCCATGGCTGGGGAGGTAGGAGGGAAGATTGGATCCTTCATGTTGACGGTGCATCGAATTCCCAAGGGAGTGGGGCTAGACTTATTCTTGCGAGCCCGAGGAGAGGTGGTGGAGTATGCCCTCGATTTTTTTTCAGCCACCAACAACCAAGCGGAGTATGAACCCTTGCTGGCAGGGATGAAGCTGGCCAGGGAATGAAGCCTTCCCTGAAGACCCAGCTGAGGCCAGACTACTCAGGCGGTGGGCCCCGAAGTTTCTAATGATGGACGGAAAGCTCTACCGAAGGTCGTTCTCATATCCGGTCCTCAAGTGTATCGGTCCCACGAAAGCTGATTATATTATGCGAGAAATCTATGAAGGCATATGCGGAAGTCATCTGGGGGTTAGAGCTCTGGCATACAAAGCCCTGCGGTAGGACTACTACTGGCTGATAATGAGGAAGGATGCCGCCGAGCTCGTTTGGAGGTGTGATAGTTGCCAGCGCCATCTAGCATCCAACGGAAGCCGACTTCTTAGCTGAGCTCCCTGGCGGCCCCCTGGCCTTTCGCTCAGTGGGGGATGGACATCCTCGGACTGTTCCTTTGGCCTCCGGTAGCGCAAGTTTCCTGTTGGTAGCCGTAGACCACTTCACCAAGTGGATTGAGGCCGAGGCACTGGCCAAGATCACCGAGGGCAAGGAGAGATCCTTCTTCTGGAAGTCCATAATCTGCTATTTCGGGCTGCCACATACTCTCATCACTGACAACGGCCGGCAGTTCGACAATGCACCCTTCAGAGGATTCTGCACCGAGCTAGGTGTTAATCAGTGGTTCACCTCAGTCGGGCACCTTCAGACCAATGGTGCGGCTGAGGTGACCAACCGCATCATTCTCCAAGGACTTAGAGCACGGCTGGATGACTTCAAAGGAAGGTGGGTGGAGGAGCTCTCAATGTGTTGTGGGCGTACCACATAATGCCGCAAGCCCCCACCAGAGAAACTCCCTTCAGCCTCGTCTTTGGGTCCGAAGCTGTCATTCCTGTGGAGATAGGTGCCCCGAGCCCTCGGACAGAGTCGTACAACAAGGAGGACAACCCAAATCAGTTGCGGGCCAACCTTGACCTGTGGAGGAAATGCGGGACCAAGCGTGACTCCGATGGCAGCCTACCAATAGCGGACAGCCAGGTATTACAATGCTGTGTCTGCCCCAAGACATTCTTGCCAGGGGACTTAGTCCTCGGCAGGCCAATGTTTCAAAGTCGATGGAAGGAGGTAAGTTGTCACCGAATTGGGAAGGACCCTATCGAGTTATCGAGGTACTCCATCATGGAGCATATAGAATTGAAGGACTAGATGGGAAGCCGCTCCCAGACATGGAACGCTAACAACCTCCATCGGTATTATCAGTAATGTACCCTTTCTTTACATTGAGTTGCACACTTGCATTCTTTCGGCTCTCGCTCCGCTCTCTATATTAATAAAAGTGTGTTCGAGTAACCCAGCTTTTAACAAAAAGCCTGAGGCCAGCTCGGCACTGCAAGCCGATGTACCATTGGCACTGAAGACCAATGTACCATCAGCACTGAAGACCGGTGTACCACCAAAAAAAAGCCCGAGGCCAGCTCGGCACTGCAAGTTCGATGTACCATCGGCATCAAAGACTGATGTACCATCGGCACTGAAGACCGGTGTACACCGGCAAAAAGCCTGAGGCCAGCTCGGCACTGCAAGCCTGATGTACCATCAGCACTGAAGATCGATGTACCATCGGCACTGAAGACTGATGTACCACTGGCAAAAGCTCGAGGTCAGCTTGGCACTGCAAGCCTAATGTACCATCGATACCGAAGATCGATGTACCATCGGCACTGAAGATCGATGTACCATCGATAAAAAGCTCGAAGCCAGCTCGGCACTGCAAGCCTAATGTACCATCGGCACCGAAGACTGATGTACCATCGGCACTGAAGACCGATTTACCATCGGCAAAAAGCCCGAGGCTAGCTCGGTACTGCAAGCCCGATGTACCATCAGCACTGAAGACCAATGTACTATCGGCACTGAAGATCGGAGTACCACCGGCAAAAAGCTCGAGGCCAGCTCGATACTGTAAGTCCGATGTACCATCGGCACCGAAGACCGATGTACCATTGGTACTGAAGACCGATGTACCATCGAAAAAAATCCCAAGCCCAGCTCGACACTGCAAGTTTGATGTACCATCGGTACCGAAGACCAATGTACCATTCATACTGAAGACCAGTGTACCACCAGCAAAAAGCCCGAGGCCAGCTCGGTATTGCAAGCCCGATGTACCATCGGCACCAAAGACCGATGTACCATCAGCACGAAAGACCGATGTACCATCGGTAAAAAGCCCAAGGCCAGCTCGGCACTGCAAGCCCGATGTACCATCGGCATCGAAGATCGATGTACCATCGGCATTAAAGACTGATGTATCAGCAAAAAGCCTGAGGCCAGCTCACCACTGCAAGCCCGATGTACCATCAGCATCGAAGACCAATGTACCATCGGTACTGAAGACCGATGTACCACTGGCAAAAAGCCCAAGGCCAGCTTGGCACTGCAAGCCCGATGTACCATCGACACCTAAGACCGATGTACATCATCACTGAAGACTGATGTACCACCAAAAAAAAGCCCGAGTCCAACTCGGCGTCCCAAGGCCGATGTTTCATCGGTACTCAGGAGCCAGAGTCCACCTTGGCATCCCAATGCCAATGTTCCATCGGTACCCAAAAGCCCGAGTCCACCTCAGCGTTCCAAGGCCAATGTACCATTGGTACTCAGGAGCCTGAGTCCACCTCGGCGTCCCAATGCCGATGTTCCATCGGTACCCAGAAGCCCGAGTCCACCTTGGCGTCCCAATGCCGATGTTCCATCGGTACCAGAAGCCCGAGTCCACCTCGGCATCCCAAGGCTGATGTTCCATCGGTAGTCAGAGGTCCGAGTTCACCTCGGCATTCAAAGACAGATTTTCCATCAGTACTCAGAAACCTGAGGCAAACCCAACCCCGAGTCCAACCTCGGTGCTCCCTAAAATCCGACCCCGCACAACAAAGTCATGGATTTGCTCGTGACGAGTGGACAGACGCTATTTCGATGCCGACGCAGCCCCCTGGGGGTCCTATGTCGGCACGTGGAAGAGGATTAGAAGTTCAAAACATCAAGGAGCCAAAATATTTTCATTGATAGAAATGTGCTTACAAATACCGACCGGGTCGGACTTTAGTACAAAAAAAAAAGAAAAAGGTAAAATACAAGTCTACGGATCGGCCGACACGGGCTCATCATAGGATAGGCCACCTCGGACATGCGGTCTGGCTCAACTTCCAGAGCTTGGGAAGTTCAGGTCCTGGGCCACCTTCTCCTTCCTGCACTAGAACCCTTGAAGGTAGGCATCCGCCGAGGTCTCGGCTAGCTCGTCCGCGAAGCGCTCGGATGCCCTGAACTTCTCCATGGCTGCGGCGACCCTGGCCTCAGCGGTAGCCTCCACCTCTCGGACCCTGGCCTCCTTCTCTGCAACCAGGGAGGCAGTCTCCCTTTCTGCCTCCTCGGCGCGCTTCTCCCTCTCCTTGGTGAACTCTGCCCTGGCCTCGGCCGTCCGGATGGCCAAATCCAGCTCGACGTTGTGTAAGTCCCTGGCCTCGACGGTGCTCTCGGCCTCCCCGAGTTGGTTCAGTGTCGCCCGAGCTCGATTGGCTTCGATCTTCGCCCACCCGACGGCCTTTGCTATCTCAGCGGCTCGGTCGGTCCTTGCCACCTCTAGGGCCCTCTCGGCCGCTTTAGCTCGGGCCTGGCGGATAATGACTTCACCTTCATCAATGACCTCCCTTATGGCCACCAGTGAGTTCACCGACTGCATTCAGAAATCCGTTAGTACCCAAAAATAGTCAGGTATTTAAAGCTAAGGGTCGCGGATTACTTACCCGGACGAGAGCCACGAAGGCTTCTCAGAAGAATGTGGATGCCCCCAGGTGCCTGAGTTCCTCCTGGAACTCAGGGATGATTATCTGAGAGACGAGCTGCTCCGCTCGGCGCCCGTCGTCCATGAGAGAGAGCCTGCGGGGGGTTGGCCCGACCCTGCTTCCCTCGGCGGTCCTATTGGGCTCGGGCGCGGAGTGCGTGGGGCTGCCCACCGGTACCTCCACCGGGGGCGGACTTGCTGCCGCTGGTGGCCCCTCTCCCCAGCTTCGCTCCGCCTCCGCTGGGATTGGTTCAGTAGGGGCTTGGGGCTCCACCATTATCGCCCTTCTGACCCTCATCCCCTTCGGAGGGGTGTCTGCCATCAGATCTACCTCCAGTGTGACCGTGGGCCCTCGGTGCTCAGGAGGCGGGAGTCTAGCGCCGGGGAGTCTCGCGCCGCTGGATGCTTGGGGGTCGGGGCCTGCTGCCCCTCGCTTGGCCCCTCCAGGGCCCTCTTCCTCTTTGCGGCAGCCCTCTTGAGCTTGAGGGTCGGGAGCTTCATCACCGCACAACGTCGGTCAGAGTTAGTACAAAAAAAAGAAGAAGAAAGAAGAGAGGAGAAAAATTGGCTAAGTGTTGGGTCGGCTGCTACTCACCACTATGAGTGGAGACCCCCACGAGTCGGAGATTCTCCTCCGACAGGAGCTGGTTACACCTGGGGATGTCGGCCGTCAATAGCTGCCCCAGCGCTTCCTTGTCCTCCGGGAGTATGGATGAATTTATGTTGGGCTGAAGGTCCGGGTCCCCGCCCGGGCTTGACTTGGTCAAGGTCGGCAAAGAAAAACTGGGACTTCCATCCCTTAACCGAAGAAGGAAGGTACAACTTAAGGACTCGGCTGAACCGAGGCTAAAACAGCCACCACCCCGCTTGCTGTCGGAGGGTGTAAAAGCTACGGAAGAGGGAAAGTCTGGGTGTAATATGGTGGAAATGGCAGAGGACTATGAAGGCGCAGATGGTCCGAAGGGAGTTCGGGACCAGCTGAGTGGGAGTCAAAGAGTAATAGTCAAGGAGGTTGATGAAGAAAGGGTGAAAGGGCAAGCGAAGACCTAGCCTCAAGGTAATTTCGTACACGGCTATCCTACCGGGTTGGGAGGACACTACCCTGTCATCAGGGGTAGGTCTGAAGAGCCCTATTTCCCTAGGAATTGGTAACAGGCCCTAATATTGGCCAAGTCCTGGCCCGTTACCGTGGAGGCAGTCCCCGTCGGGGATTCCGCTCTTACCCTCGATGAGGTGCCAATGGCCGCCCGGCGGCTCCTTACCGGAGCCCTGCAGGCGGGTCACTGTGGGAGGATTGGAATGTGATCCTCCGGATCGGAGGACCATGAAGGCGCGGGAGATGGAGAGGCACGAAGCCTCGAGGGGGAGATTTGGTCATTGGGAGAGGCAGAGGAAGACCATGAAGGTGAAGAAGACATGGTAGAAGGCTTAGAGAAAGGATAGGATAGTTTGGAAAGGTCAAGGAGCTAACATGAGGCAAGGGCAGTGAAAACTGGTTCTCGGGACGATGAAGAGGTCGAGAGCTAGAGGAAGAAGACTGTTTCCCCTACTTATCGGTTTCAAATCGTCTCGCCTCACCTGCCCAGCCACGTGGACTCCCGCCATAGGCTGGGTCACCTTGGCAGGCACCCGACGTATGGGACGCTTCGCCTTCGGCCAATAGCGGGGCACCGCTGATGTCAGCATCATGATGGCAATGATGACGGTAGCTTTTCGTTGGTTCCGAGAGAACATCCCCATTTCGATGCCGATCTCCATAGATCGGACGGATGATAACGGTTGTACCATAGCACCCCCCAAGTCGCCGGTGCTAGGTTATCGCAGCGCCCAAGGACATGTGCCCATCGGCAGTTGGCAGCAGGTGGGGATCAACCACTTGGGAGGTGACACCCCTTTTGCTTTGCAGGGATGGGCCCGCTTCGTCTTAGGGGCGAAAGGGCATCTGATGTGGCTGATCCAACGTCATTAGAGTTAATAGTGAAGGAAACTGACGGAGCCCCCGCCTCGGCCCCGCGAGGCGACTTCGGCCTCCGAGGTCCCTTCGGCCTCGGCCTCGGCCTCGGACCCAGCGTCCCCTCGGCCTCGGCCTCGGACCTCATGTCCCGCTACCTCGAGCTGCCTGACACACCCATATGGCCCACCAACCATCTGCAGCAGCCACGTGGTCCACCACTTGACTGCAGCAGCGCGTGGCCATACCCCATAACGGTGCACGCCTGACGTGACTGGGCCTACCAGCCACCTGTAGCACCGCGCTTGGCAGGTGGCCGACGGGGCAAGACACCTCTGACATGCTCAGTGTCGGTTGCGACCTATCGCTGTCAGCCTTGCCTTCCGTCTACTACCTAACAATGGCACCTCGAAATCAGCAACCTTCTGAAAACGGGAAAAGGAACACTCGAACAGGTATAAAAGCCCACACTCACAACGAGGAAGGGATCCTGAACCCAAGTTCTCTAGCTATTTTTCTGCTAGTTTACTCTTGTCTGTTCCCAAGTGATTTACTTGAGCATCGAAGGGTTCCCACCGGAGCATCCGATCTTCGGAGACTTTCTTGCAGGAGCACTTTGGAGAGGAGGTCCTCCGTCTTCCGGCATTGAAGGAAGGTGACTTGGCGTCAACAACACTTAAAGTGATAGAGATGTTCATATGTTTGAAAGATTGGCTGAATACTGAAGAAAGATTGCATGAGTAATAAAAAAATTGAAAAAAATTAAAATAAAGAATAATTTGGCTCAAATTATACATCTTGACCCAAGAATGAAGAGTAATTTTATTAAATTAAAAGTCCCGATGAATATAGAATAATTTTATTCAAATTAGTTGTAATTATCTCTTTTTTAAAAATATTTTTCAAATTGATTGGTATTTGTAAATTATAATTTTCAAGAATAATTTTTCAATCATATGCATTTTTTAAAATAAATTTCAATTGATTCTATTTTATTATTTGTAATTTTGTATATATTATAATTCATCAATAAAAAGTTATTTTTTTATTATCTTTTGGAGCCAAATTTTTTTAAAACATTTATTATTATTATTTTATGGGCTAGCCCGAGGGCCAATACGGTTCGGCACAAGCCGACATGCTATAGGCCGAGAGCCATTCTGAAATAACGTGAAGGAAAAGTCTTGCTACCCTTTGATGTAGCAAGCGTGCATCAAATGCATGGATTAATCATGTGGCCATGCCATTACGCATGCGATGCACATCGAGACTCGTTAGGCTTCGGCATGCATGACAGCATGCGTATGAGTGGTGCTTGCTGCACCAGAATGATGTGACAAGTCTTTTTTGATATGCCAATATTGCTGTATTGGGCTAGCACGATATGTGAGATTGTGGGCCAGGTGCGCCATGGCTTCGCCCATGTGGCAACCACGGAAATGAGGCTTTTTATAGCTCCGTGTATAAGATTTTTTAAAATAACGAATAAACAAGAGAAAAGCAAGGGAACGAGACTTTTTGGTGAGGCACTTTCTTTGTGACCGATCGATATTCACAAAAAATAATAAAAAATAGTAAAAAGAAGTAAGAAAAAATAAAGAAAGAAAAGAAAAAAAATGATATGCATCAGATCAAAGGAAATGAATTAAGATTTTTCCATGAGTCGCTTTCTTTGTGATTAATCAAAAAACGATAAAAAGAAAAGAAAAGAAAATAACGGACGCTTTCTTGGTGATTAAAGAGACAGGAGAGAGAGAGAGGAGGAGGAAAAATCAAAGGGTGTAGACTTTTTCTGGAGGCATTTCCTTGGTGATCGGTCCACATTCATAAAAATAATGGAGACAACGATAGGCATCAAATTAGATTGAATAAAAAAAACAAGAAAACATCTTCCACACATCAAGTTTACACTCGTAAAAGATGACGAGGTCAAATCAGATTGAAACAACAACGACAGATACCAAATTAGATTAAAAAAATAGAGAAAAAGTGCATTTCACACGCCAAGTCCACGTCCATAAAATAATAAAAATAATAAAAAAACGTATTTCATACGCCTAATTTACATCCGTAAAAATTCTGTTCATAAACCTTTTAAAATGCAACCAGTATGGTACGAAAAAATTATCAACCAACGCAAGGAAGAGAGAAAAATGATAAGCACCGAATCAGGTTAAAAAAAAAAAAAAAGCAAAGAGAGCAAGACAAGAAGAAGGGATTCGAGCCCTTTCTTGGTGATCAATCAACATCCCGAAAAAAAAAAAAGGCATCGACAGGTTAAAAAATAAAAAAATAGAAAACAAGGGAATTCCAACAATCCAAAATTAATAAAAAAAGCGTTAGATAAAGAGAGGCAACTAAGGTAGTGTTTGATAGAAAAAATATTATCCATGGATAAGTATACGGGATAGAGTTTATTTCTTGACTATCCCTAGGAATATCCCTTGGCTATTCCATTGACCATATCAAATGCAAAAAGATAAATTCATAGGATAACTTTTTTTTTTACTCTTATTTGAAGGGATAACCAGCTATTCCTGCATTTTCTAGGGAATAAATTGAGGGGATAGGTAAACCATGAATTATCCTTTTAGTTAACTTTATTCCCAGCTATCCCTTATAGTTATGGCTTTTGCGAATAAGAAGGGATATCCTCTTATCCCCTATTTCAAACATTACCTAATTAATATAGAAGAATAAAAAAATCTGCACATGACTACAAAAAATTGAGCAAATTTTATTGACCTATCTTACAATTACAGTATTAAATTAATCTAAATAAAATAAATTAATAAATAAAAAGTAAACTTAAATTATAATTACATATTGTTTTTTTCTTATTATTTATTTATTTTTTCATAACGAAGAATAAAAAAAATCTGCACATGATTACTACAAAAATTGAGCAAATTTTATTGACCTATCTTACAATTACAGTATTAAATTAATGTAAATAAATAAATTAATAAATAAAAAATAAACTTAAATTATAATTACATATTGTTTTTTTCTTATTTATTTATTTATTTTTTTCATAACGAACCTCAAAGGCAGAGCTAATAAGGCAGCGAATCAGATTTCAAAAATAATAAATAAAAAGAGACAGCAAAAAAACCAAGACTTTTTCATGAAGCACACTCACTTTATTTGCGATCGATCCGCTTTCAAAAATATAATAAACAAAAAAAAGAGAGAGGACAATGACTGACTTTGAATCAGGTTTAAAATAAATAAAAAAAGAAAGGAACTGACCCGTTTCTTTGTGATTAATCAACTTTTCAAAAAAAAATAATAATAAAGAAAAAAAGAAAAAATGACAGGCATCAAACAGATTAATAAAAAAAAGTTAAAAAACAAAAAAATCCAGTGCTTTCTTGATGATCAATCAATATTTTCAAAAATATATAAAAAAATGACAGGCAATGATAAGCCAATTAAGAGAAAGAGAGTTGGTCTGATCTGAAATGGTCCAGCTGAAATAAACTATGGATGATGGATCACCATTATTTAAATTTTAACATGTTTTGTTGGTTTGTGGTTATTACCTTTGGCTGAGAATCTCAACAGTTGATTAATTGACACAATGACTGATGCAAGTTGTGAAAGAAAAATAGCCATGTCTGAACATGCATAGCCATGGTGATGTCTCGACTCCATTAAACAAATGGGTGGTCGGCTGAAACTAGGAAAGGACCACCTTTGAGAACAACCTCAGATCTAGTAAAAAAAGAGGGAGAGCACCTCCACTGAGCCACCTTCTTTGCGCTCAATCAAATCTTCTTCCCAAATCAACCGGAGAGACTCTACTGCACCAAGGAGTGATCATGGCGGACGTACTCTCTCGGCTCTACTATCGGTGCTGACGAGAAGGCAGCCAACCATGTTCTTCGACAGTTTGGAGTACTGATGTGGGGGATTTCGGAGAAGCTAGAAGAGCTTGAAAGAAAACTCTTGGCCATCCAATCCATAATTGGCAACGCAGAGGAGCGGCAAGGCGAGATTCATGTGAAGCGCTGGTTGGAAGCACTGAAGGAGACAGCCTACAAAGCAGACGACATTCTGGAGGAATTTAATGTGGAAGTAATGCGGCGGAAGGCAAGAAATCAAGCTGACATGACGAAAAAGGTTCGCAACTTCTTTTCTTCTTATAATCCAGTTTGGTTTCGTATTCAGATCGGGCGAAAGTTAAATGATATTATTGAGAAAATCAATAGAATCAAAACTGAGGGAGACAATTTCATTTCAACAAGGACACATTAATACAACCCCAAAACAGAGATAGGCCCCAAACCTACTCCTACGTTGATGAGTCAAATGTCATTGGTAGAGAGGAAGATAGAGAAAAAATACTAAAATTGTTGCTTGATCATGATAATAGCCAGAATTTTGCAGTCCTTCCCATAGTTGGCATGGGTGGTCTGGGCAAGACTACACTGGCCCAATTGATTTATAAAGACAAAAGGGTGGAGAAGCATTTCCAGCCGCTCATATGGGTCTCTGTGTCAGATGAGTTTGAGGTTGTAAAACTTGCTAAAGCAATAATAACTTCAGCTACAGGGGAAGAGTGTGACACATCAACTATGGAGTTGTTGCAAAACCGTCTTCGAAAAGTTTTAGGTGGAAAAAGGTATTTTCTTGTATTAGATGATGTTTGGAACGATGATTGGGACAAGTGGGATGGATTGAAGACCTTGCTAGAAACAGGTGAAGGAGGGAGTAAGATTATTGTGACTACAAGAAGTGAGCATGTAGCATCCATAATGGGCACGCTCACCCCTCATTGCCCACAGCATTTGAATGAGAATGACTCTTGGACACTGTTTAAGAAGAGAGCATTTAAAGATAGAGTAGAAGAGCCTCAAAATCTGGTAAGCATTGGCAAGGATATCGTCAAGAAATGTAATGGGTTGCCTCTAGCTGTGAATGCATTGGGGGCCTTGATGCATTCTAAGAGCCAAGAAGCAGAATGGTTGTCCGTGAAAAATAGCGAGATCTGGAGTTTACCAGCTGGTGATAAGATTTTATCAGTTTTAAGGTTGAGCTATCGTGATTTGCCTTCCCATTTAAAACAATGCTTTGCTTTTTGTGCCATATTTCCAAAGGATCATGTGATGGAAAAAGAAACGTTGATTCAGCTATGGATGGCTAATGGATTTATTCCGTTTGATGAAGGAAAGGAGTTGCAGGACAAAGGGAATGAGATTTTTAATGAGTTGGCTTGGAGATCCTTTTTTCAGGATGTTAAGGAAGCCGAGGATTATCAGTATGGCAAGTACATAAGAAGCGATGAATTTTATTGGAAAACAACATGTAAGATGCACGACCTCATGCATGACCTGGCACAATCCATTATGGGGAATGAATGCCTTAGCAGTCTGAAACATGGCAGGTGGGAACATATATCTAAGAAAATCCGTCACTTGTATACACCTCAGGATTTTCAATTGGATATAAATAATTTTCCAAATATTCGCACTCTCTTGGTGCCAAATTGGTCTTCTAGAATTGTAGTGACTTGGGATTTATTAAACTCTATGCCCTTGAGAGCATTGAAACTATGTGATGCTAATATCACAGAACTGCTTCGTGCAATTACATTTCTAAAACATTTGAGATATCTTGACCTTTCCAATACTAATATCGAAGCATTGCCTGAAGCCATGAGCACACTTTTCAATCTACAGACTCTGAAACTCTCTAACTGCCGGAATCTATGTAAGCTACCTGATGGCATGAGGAATATGAGTAATATGAGGCATCTCTACATTAATAGATGTGATAGTCTGAAGTGCTTGCCAACAGGTATGGGGCAATTGAGAAGCCTGCGAACATTAACAAAATATATTGTGGGCAATGAGAATGGAAGGTGTATAGATGAGTTGAATGGCTTAGATCTTGGTGGCCGACTAGAACTATATAACCTAAGGAATGTGAAAAACGCAGCAGATGCTAGTCAAGCAGATCTTAGTTCCAAATGTAACCTTTGCTCATTAATATTATGCTGGGATATGGTTCACTGGAACGAGTATAATTATCATAAAGAAGATGTTGCATTAGTGGAAAATGCCAAAGAAGTGTTAGAGGCCCTTAAGCCTCACGATGGCTTAAAGCTGCTGGCAATTTTCCGCTATGGGGGTGGCAGCTTTCCGGCGTGGATGATGGACTCTCAGTTGTTGCAAAATTTAGTTGAAATTCATTTGGAAGTCTGCACGGGCTGCGAACATCTCCCACCCTTATGGCAGCTACGTTCGCTTAAATTTCTCTACTTGAAGAATATGGACAAGGTGAAGCACATCTGCAGCAGCAATGAAAGTAATGGTGTGGTGCAAGCATTTCCCTCGCTAAAGAGATTGACGTTATTTCACATGCAGAGCTTGGAGGCCTGGTCAGAGGATGAAGGAACTGGAAGGGTCACACTGGTTTTTCCAAACCTTGCAAAGCTTGAGATCATCGATTGTCCTAATTTGATGACCATGCCGGAGCTACCATCTCTTGCAAGTTTAGAAATGGAAGCAACCGACATGCAGTTGGGCTTGGTCAGCAATCTAACCGTACTATCTTCCCTTCACATTTTAATCATCCGTAAAATGAGCAATATTGGAACGGCGTCGCCTCTTCTTTCTCAGAAAAAAATGTCTTTTAAGTACTTTAAATCTCTTGCAAATTTAACTAGACATCTGAGGATCTGGTGGAGGAGGTTGACAAGGAGACGAGGGGGCTGAGCACATTTGTGCATTGTTTGGAAATTGAAATCTACAATGGATTGTTTTCATCATCGCAGCAGTCACCATCGCCGTTGGGATTTTGGAAGAACCTGACTTCTCTCCAGTCCTTGAAAATAGTTCGTTGTGATGATTTGGTCTACTGGCCAGAGGAGGAGTTTCGTAGCTTGAACTCACTAAAGATCTTGAATATCCAAGGTTGCAACAATTTGATTGGCCCCTCACCTTCGCCATTATCTTCATCATCAGGGGACGGAGAACTCCTACCAAACCTAGAAGATTTGTTGATTGAAATGTGTCCTGGTTTGCTGACATTGCCCAAGTTGCCTGCATCTCTCAGATCATTGCATGTTAGTAAGTGCCTGAAACTAAATTCCTTGACAGAAGGCTTGGGACATGCCACTGCTCTTAAAGAAATACATATTTCACAATGCAAAAGCCTGACTTCTTTGCCAGTAGATCTAGGCTACCTAACTGCACTTCAGAGTCTGCAAATTAGGTTTTGTCCTTTGCTGTCATCACTCCCGGAAGGTCTTCAAAGACTCCCCAGCCTTCAGTCTCTGGTCATTCAAGGATGCCTCAACCTGGAGAGAGAGTGTGAAAGAGGAGGACCGTACTGGGAGCTGGTCTCACAAATCCCTTATTGCAGAGTAATATCATAGAGAGCACCAGGAGCATATTCTTTCCTCATTTCGTTGCTTTTATGAGAGCATCTATAGTATCATGGCAACGAATCCGAGTGCTTATCAGGTATAATTCCATGTCCCTCTCTTTTCTTGATATATGTCTACTTGTAAACGTAAATACTAAATAAGCGAGCTTAATTATTTATGTTCCCTTACATTCTTATACTAGTTGAAGGAATATAGGGAAAGGGCAAGGTTAAGGTATGTTTATCCATCCTAACTAAAGCAGACCCTAAATTTAACAAATGGTATCTTCCTAAGATGGTGGCCACAATACACTGTTTACACATATTATTATGCACTAATTCATATTTCTCATAACTAATGTTGTTTACATTTCTTTTCTTTTTTTTTTTTGTGATCCAGGGGCAAATGCTATCTTTAAGTTCATGCTTCATGAATCTGGTTGCAGGTGACTCTTGGACTGTCATTTCCTAGATGAATAATTCTTGTTATGATGCTTGGGCTCTTTTTTGTTAAGAAATATTTGGTAGCTTAAAAGATCTACTTAGGCATCCAAGGCAACACACATTTATCATGAAGGAATTCAAGGTGCAGATGTATAGCTTCACCAGTGCAACACTCCGATGCTTCTTTGGAAGGTAATAGTTGGTTACCTTCTAATTTTGCTCATTTGTTATCTTCTTATGCTAGTGGCATTAAAGATGCAAGTAGTATTTTTTTTTATAGTATTTTTTATAGTTTAGAAGCAATGTGGGAGATGGATGGGTATACATTAGATCTTTTATTCATTTTTCTTCTATTTTGTTTTCCAGATATGTCAGATGACCACAAATTTAGCTTCGAATGAATTAAGAACAATCACAATAGCTGTCTTGTTAATTATATCACATTGAATTCTTGCTGTTCTAGTCCAATATCAGGAGAAATGCATGTTATGCCAAGGAGAAACCTTCAAAGATTTCAGATTTGCAGTGATCAAGTGGCTTCATATGAATCTACTTGATAGATTTGCTTTTAGTTGTTAAGCACTTGAAGGGACACCAAGAGGAGTTAAGCTTAATTCTCTTTTAGAAGTAGCCATTTGGCATTTGATGTTTTGTTGATTATTTAACTTTGGATCTTATTTATTTGATGTTCTTCGATATATAAACATCATTGTTGATGTTTTTTGATAGTACTTCTGCTTGATGTCCCAAAAACAATTGAAAGATGGAAATATTTATTAATTATCCGAATATCATCTTTCATTTGCTCCAACTATTTTTCAATGTGCACGAAATAGAAGTCGCATTGTTGAAGCATTGGACTTTCAATTATATTTCTTAACAAGCTTTGATGCTTTTTATGGCCAATTGGAAGGAGGAGAAGGAATACAGCTTTTAGGAAGGGGGGATTTAAGGCTTAACATCTACTTCTTTTTCTTGTTGTTGTTCTTGATTTGAAGGTCAGGGACACCCAATTTTATTAATGCCATAGTGGCAATTAACAAAAGAGAGAACGTATAGTGACTCTGTTGGAGTACAAAGGTAGCCAGAGTACCTCAATATTATTACCCTGATGGGCACTGAGAAACATAGAAAAACAAGAACAAAAAAAGATAATGCAGGCTAAGTCTAGTAACCAAGAACTTTGCTCATTAGAATGCCTATTTGTAGTGAGAAATCATCACGCTACTATCAGATACCCAACACTTGTAGGATCTTAAGAATAGGATAACAGCTGCCCAGTAACTCTAAGATCTTAAGAATAGGATAATGGTTAAGATGAGAAAGTAACAAATTAAGTTGACCTTGACTTCCTTTACAGAGAAGTTGATCAATCACCTGAAACAAGAAATGCCTTGGGGTCTTTTATCTTTATCCAGGATTTCATTTTTTGCAATTAAAGGACTTCAAGCATGCTTCTAAGTTCTAATACTGATAGAGATTTTGCAATTCAAAAGATCCTGTTAAATTTATATGAAAAGCTAAAAGAAGCTACTGTGATGTTCCGTGATAATAATCTTACATTTGCCATGAAAAAGATCCTGTGTTTCACAATGTATAAATATCCATGATCACGTATGTTAGGATTTATGGATAAAGAAGGAATTATATTAATGCGCTCCAACATCAAAGAGCAGACCACAGACATTTTCATAGAGACACACTCTTAACACAAAAAATATTAAAAATAATTAAAAAAATCTTCATATCCCAAAGCATCCTTGGCCTCACCCATTTTGAATCAAGGGAAAGTGTTAGAAAGTAATTCAAACTTATATGGACTATAATTATATCTTTCCTTTTAGATGGGACCTAGTTTTTTATTTTTTTTTTATTTTTTATTTTTTATATTAGATAGAGTCCAAAGATATCTTTACCTGTATATGATCATTAATAGTTTGATAAGTCTGGCATACTTACCAACTTTGATAACTTTCTTCCATCCCATCTCCCTTCTAGAAATAAATGAGAGCATATGTATCATGGCATGAGATCGAAAGGAAAAAAAAAAATCTTCATTTGAACTCCTCTTTGGTTTCCATTCTATCATCCTACACGTCAAACCTAATAATAAATTTTAAATATTTATATAGAATTAAGAAGTTTAATTAATACATATTAATTAGTCTTTTATGTGAGATCATATATTGTAACAAATGATACCAAAGTGGAACTTATGAATAGTTTATATATGCAGACTAGGAGGCATATAGACGAATTTTTTTAAGATTGACGATGAGCTAATAATAATGTTTATAATTGTAATTGAATTTGAATATAGACCGATAGCTTGAGGTTGCTGTGATTTAAATAAAAGAATTACATAAGAGTTTGTAAGCATGTTTTATAGATATAGATAGATCTTGGTATTCAAGCAAGATTTAGGAGTCTAAATAATTTCTTTGGTTTAGTGTTTTCCGATGAGATCTTGATTACATAAGGCCTTAGAAGAGACATTATTTGCCGGCCAATCGAGGCAATGTGGGTACATCTTAAGCCATTCAGCACGTAGGATCATGGCTCAACTTTGGTCTAGGAGAGGTTTGGTGCAGCAATTGGGCCCCAGCACAGTTCAGGTGCAACTTGGAGATGGGCTGCCATGTCAAATAGAGGATTAAAAGGGACCAGTAGAAAAGAGAAAAAAAAATCACAAATATGATTCTCCCTCGTCTATTCCATAACTTTTAACTAGTTCTTGGAGGTAGTTCCTCTTTAATAAATAAATTGCTATATTTGTATTTATTAAAATACTATACAAAGTTGGTGCAGACACATCACCCAATCCCCCATATCACCACAAAAGACTCATTTTATCAAAATGCTCACTTCGATTGTTTTTTTCTTTAAAAAAAAGGTTTAATGATAATAGGATTGAGCTACATAGCTCAGTAAGAAACAAAACTCTTTAATGAAAAACTATGGAATATAAAAAATAAAATAAATAAATTGAATTATCATTTAAAAATTAAAGATTTACTGAAATGTTATTGCACTGGAAAACAAAAAAGCTAATGTAACCTAGGCCACTTAAATCCTTTCAGATATTTAGATGAGACCACTTAATATTTTTTATGCTAATAAAAATGAGATCACACCACTTGCCGAGGTACGCTCATTTATAATCTTAAGGGATGCTTCCTCCTTCATATTCAAGTAAAAGCAAAAAGAAACCATATAGCTCAGGATTCAATTTTTCAAAAAAGGTTTCACTTAAAACATATGATTTGTAGATATCCTACCAATCCTCATATGAAGATGATTTCAAGATGTAACACATGAACATAAGTTTAGGAATACCAAATTGAACTCATATGGCTTTAAAGTTTTCAGAGTAGAAATTAAGATATCATTTAGTGTAATATAAGGTATAAAAAAAAAAAAGAAAAAAAAAGAGCTTCAAGAGCTGAACAACATATTATTAACCAACAAGGGCTAAAATTGGGTTGGACCACTCTTCTACCCTAGTGTGACTCAAAATTTTTTTTGACTTCAAACTTGTGGCCTAGACCCCATAATAAATTTAACAAATCCTAGCCTGAAACCGAGCTGAACTTGGCCTGAGGCCTAATTTGTTCCCACCCAGATAAGTTCATTTAGGTCAAATGGCTAGGCAGAACTTAAATCGACCTAGTTTATTCAAAATTCTTGGGTTTGGCCAGAATACTGAGCCCACCCTTTGAAGAAAAAAAAAATAATCTTGGCAAAGATCCTAATAATGAAAACAAACAACTTTATTAGAAGCTTAACCTAGCTATAGCTAGTATATCAATTTTAAAGTAGATTGTTGATATATCAACAACAGCATTTTTTTTCCTTTTTTTTGGGAGAATTCCGGCTATGGTTATCAGCTTGGGTTCCAAGATTAAGCTTTGGGCAGAAGACAAGATTGGGCTTTGAGCTTAGGCCCCAGCCAAGGCATGGCCAACTTGAGATCAGTTCAAAATTTTATTTGGGCCTTTATTATACGCCCAAGTCTAACTTGCGAGGCCCTAACCGTGGTGTTTAAATATGAACTACTTGTTTCGGCTTGACAGCTATGAGCAGAATTCCAAACTTAACACTAACATAGAAGCTATTTCTAGAATTCAAAATTTCGAAAGAAACTCGATGCTTTAAAAACAAAATGTATTTCAAAATTGCAGAACAATACTTAGGCTAAAAAAGGTTCACATATTTAATCCGTCTACAAAATTTGTGATGTTGAAAGTGGCTGCAGTCCCAGATTTTCCAAAGAATAGCTAAACTTAAGATTTCAAAAGAAAACATAGATATGATATTAACTCCTACAAAATACCATATAATTTAACTTCAAACCCTTGTTTTCAAAAAAAAATCTACAAGAGTTGTTAAGTCTTTAATTAAAAGAATAAAAAGTTAATTACAATATCTAAAATATTTTACCTACATTTCTCTTTTCTTTTTCTGTTCTTTTCTTCTTTCTCTCCTTTTTTTTTTCATTTTTTTGTGCATGTCCTTGGCTGATCCTGCTTGTCTCTATTAGATTCAAACGTTATTTCTATTCTTTTTTCTTCTTTGCCCCTACAGAACATTTCCGGTGGATCCCATTGTTCGATGACAAGACCTGGAGATGGATCTTATGATCGGATGAAGATTTTAATAATTTTCTGGCCACACAGGTAGTGAAATATTTATTGTTTGATTTGATTCAAAATGGTATGATTTGGAGGAAATGGTGATGAAGAACTATATATATATATATATAATATTATGAGTCATCATATTAACAAAAAAATATAACCGTCTCTTTTTTTTTTTTGGCCAAGTGTCTTTCAAATTATTTAAAAAGTACATATCAATACATTGTTAAAAGTTTAAATAGTAAGCCACCAAAAACAAAAAAAAAAAGCCAATAGTAAGAGGGGCAAAAATTAAAAAAACACCATTAGGTAATCCAAGATCAGTGCGGCCCTACAATATTCGATAAGGTTTGATGTCGGAACAAGGCTCTTTTTTGACTCAATCTAAGAGCAGGGTTTCTCTTTATCTCAATCTAAGAGCAAAGCTCCTTTTTGAGTTGGCTTAGGCTTGATTCGAGAGTAAGACCCCTCTTTGTCTTGATTGAACCTGATCTATGAGTAAGGATCCCTTTTGACTCGATCTAGAAGTAGCGCTCTCCTTTAAGTTAGCTTAGGCATAATTTGAAAGTAGGACTCCTCTTAGATTGCCATAGGAGTAGAACTCTCCTTTGATGCTCGATCTTAAGAGTAGGACTTCCCTTTAAGGCTTAACTTGTGTCTACTTTGGGGCTTGGATTTGAGCTCGAGCCTCTTCTGGACTTGGGCCCTTTCTAAATTTAGGCTTAGGGTACTTCAAAACACTAAGGCTATGATGTCTTGGTCTCTAGTGAAGAGTGGATCATCCTCTTTCTACCCTTGGAGCATAGCATGCATTCGACCAGCCCCAAGTCATATGGAGATGCGGAAGCGAGATGATATCCCTGCTGAAATTCTGCAAAAGAATTTTGGATCTTGATCTTGGTAATCTTTTGGATTGATTAGCAACTAGGATTTTCTTTGGTTTCTTGCACCCCAAGATTGTAAGAGAAGGTCGTGGCCTCTCTTCTTCCTCACGTGAACCTTCAGATCTGATCCTAAAAACAAGAGACGTTGCCCAAGGAGAAGGTACTGCTAGGGTTTCTTCCTTCTCCTTCCTTGAGAGAAGCGGTTCCAAAAAGATGGCTAGGGTAGAGATGGCAGCAATAAAACCCTAAAATCTAGGGCATCTATGTGTGAGAAAGAGAGGAAGACGTGCATAAAATAGGAAAGAGAGGGATAGCTTGTTCTTAGAAAAGAGTTTCTTTCATTCATCTATAATCATCATCGTTATATGACTATATCAAACCCGTCCCCATGACGGCCACAAAATAAAACCAGCACCCACTAAAACCCTAAAAAAAACCAGCACCACATATGCCCGCTGCTAAAAAATCCTACAATGATAGAATACAAGAATAAAAAGGGCTGTGGAGTTTTGAACCCAAGACCAAGGAGTTCAAGAGCCAACGCATTACCGCTACACAACTTGATCATTGGCAACAAAGGGTGAAAGCCCAGGTTATTTCTCCAGCGAGGTTGATCCCACTGCTGTTCATCAGGACTAAACCCCAACTTTGGATAATAAACCCTAAAAAAATTCCCTTGGACCAGCCCACACTTTGGGCCCAAATCTAGCCCAATGATAGATTAGCCCCCTCAAGACCCAACAACCTGGGCCTTAAACATGTGGAGCCTATAAACCTCCACCCTATGATTTAAGCTTTGGAGTACCACACCAGGCTCTACAATCTCCAACTTGGTGCTTCAAAGTTGCTGAAAAATCTGCACATTCCCTCAGACCCATCAATGTCACACATGAGAGAAAGCTATCCTGTGGAAGAGTCTTCGTAAGTGCATCTGCCTAGTTCTTCTTTGTATGAACTTTTACCAGCTCCACTTCACCTTCTTCCATCAATTCTCTGATCCTGTGATACCTCACATCTATATGCTTTGTACGTGCATGATAGATTGGGTTCTGAGCCAACTGCAGGGCACTCTATCTATAGCAATACTGTACCCTGCTTTACCCCTATTTTCATGATGAGTCTCTTCAACCAAAGAGCCTCCTTGGCAGCCTCTGTAATCCCTATATACTCAGCTTCTATTATAGATAAAGCTGTAATAGGTTAAAGGGTTGATCTCCAAGAAATTAATCCATCGTACATGCTAAACACATACCCTGTGGTAGACCTTCTTGTATCCAAATCACCTGCAAAATTTGCATCTATAAACCCTTCCAATGGACCTAATGACTAACTTAGGATAGATTTCTCCTTAGGTCCTTCTTGCTGCCCAAAAAATAGACCAAGTCCATGAGTTCCCTGAAGGTACCTCAAAATCCACTTGAATACCTTTCAGTGCTCCTTGAAGGAGAAATAATCCCCGAGGCATGCATATTTTATTTTGATAATAATTATCAATGCAAAAATTTAAAGATTACATATTAATCTATCTAACATGCATCAAGATCATATCTTTGCCTTATATTATAAGATCGTTTGATCTAAATAAGGCATATAAATTAAATAATTAAGTCATATCTTAATCTTCAAGATGAGAAGTCATACTACTCGTCTTGAAGCCTGCCTTAAGATCTAGGGATCAAATCACTCACCTTAAGAACAGTAGGTAAATCCTTTGTGCTCTGCAGCCATTCAATCGTCCGGCCTCTAGTATCGTCCATGCGAAGCCCCAGAATGATCGGATTCCCGGGAGTGCTAGCTCACGGAAAAATAATTTTGCTGATCTTGAATCCTTCCACTTGAATCTTCTTCCAAGATCCACCAAACCTTTTCTGACACCAAAATTACACCAGGATTTTCTATTCTAACTCTTTAGAAATTAAATCCATAACATCTCGTTTGTTTTTTTTTTCTGGTGAACAATGTCCTCCAATTTATAGGCTCAATTCTAACACTTAGAATTCTGTCATTTGGTTAAAACCAAAGAGACGTAACCTTTTGTTTAATCTTGATGATCAGTGAAAACCAAAGAGACGCAACCTTTGGTTAATTCCAATGTTCGGTGAAAACCAAAGAGACGCGGCGTTTGGTTAATTCCGACGTTCGGTGAAAACCAAAGAGTTGTGAATTCTAACACTTAGAATTCCATCTCGTGGTTGACTCAAAGAGGCACATTTATTCCATATGAATTCTAACACTTTAGAATTCTAACGGAACTGTTTGGAGAAGATTAATGTTATACATTAAATTCTACATGTGAATTTAATCTCTTAGACTTTAGTTATCTCATCATGTGAGATACTTATGCGAGAGGTTTGGGTTTAGGTTTTGGTTTAAGCTGATCTGAATTTATTGGACTGAACCTACATAGATCATGGTCCTAGCCCAAATCAAATTTGGCTAGTCCTGAATCTATTTAAATCCAAATCAAGTCTAATTTCAAATCAATATTTGAAATTGACTAGTCCTTCTAATAGACTTAAATCAAATTGAATCTTATTCACTTGAACTTAACCCAATTGAGATAATTCAATCAATTAAATTGATTAATTAAATCATGTACGATTCTCAATCATTGATCAGTAAATAGATCATCCTTGTAAACTTCTATGCATGTGACTCTCTAGGTTCGAACCTAAACGGTAGCATAGAAACAACTTTCTATACTAATCGATGTGCCCATCTAGCAATGGAATCCGATGTTCGGATAGGTCAAAGAGTTGCCGAGCAAACTTCAAGAACCCTAAGAAACAGTTACCGTATAATTCATCCCCTTGACCATAAATGCTAAGAATGGCTTAAGAGCCTGTCAACTCTAAATAGTAAATCCATAAAGTAATTTCAATTTTAGTTGTCATGTGACCTTCACATGAAGTGCCTTAGCCAAGGTCTTGCTAAATTGTAACACAAGCATTTCTCCTTTTAACGGGATAGGTCAAATTCCATCTTGATCCACAACTGACTACCACAAGTACTTGACTGCACCCAGTAACCTTTCGTAGCTGAATTAGAAATCCAGGTGGTCCGGCACCTAAGTACAATGAGTTGCTTGTAAGTCACTGGTTGTGATCTTTAGGTCTAAAGGATACTTATACCTATATCTTCTCAGATTAACTCTTGACAGCAGAGTATCCGGAAATGAGTCACGTTCGGTGAAATGTACTCCTACACTTTCACCTGTATGTCATACTAGTGTCTCTACACTCCTTGGTTAAGAGGATAACCAACAAATATGATATACAACGTCCTATAATTGATAATACTATGGCACTGTCATAGTATATCATTTGGTCGCGAACTCTTTTGAGGACCTTCAAAGATAAATCCTCCTTTATCGTGAAAGAAGATCCTAAGAGCTTCATTACTATCAGGAGTATTAAGAAGATGTTCTTGTAATGAATAAACTGCCAAATAACTTTTATTAATATATCAATTTATATGCTATTTACATTAGCTCAATAATCAAATGATTGGCTTTAGGATACAATTCCCAACAAACTCCCACTTAGCCTAAAGCCACTCATTACAGTATCTAATACCCATCTTCAATTTATAGTCATCAAACTCCTTGATGCTGAGTGCTTTAGTAAATGGGTCACCTAGGTTTTCCTTTCCATCAATCTTCTGAAGATTTATGTCACCTCGGTCTACAATCTCTCGAATAAGATGAAACCGGCACAGTATGTGCTTGGTGCGCTGATGTGCTCGTGGTTCCTTTGCTTGAGCTATGGCACCAGTACTGTCATTGTACAACAGGACTGGTCCATCTATAGAAGGTGCCACTCCAAGCTCGGAGATGAACTTTCACAGCCACACAGCTTCTTTCGCAGCATCTGATGCAGCGATGTACTCTGCCTCGCACACCAAATCTACCACTGTATGTTGCTTGAAACTTTTCCAGCAAACAGCTCCACCATTTAGGATAAACACGAAACCCGATACACTTTTGCTATCATCATGATCTGATTGGAAACTGAATCGGTATATCCAACAAGTTTCAAATCAGACTCTCCATAGACTAACCACTGGTCCTTAGTATTTCTCAAATACTTAAGGATTGTCTTAACAACTTGCCAGTATTTTTCTCCTGGATCAGATTGGTATCTACTCACTACTCCTAATGAGTATGCCACATCTGGTCTTGTACATGTCATGGTGTACATAATCGATCCCACTGCCGAAGCATATGCAATTTGACTCATATGTTCTCTTTCATTAGGAGTTATCAGATAATCCTTCTTAGAAAGATGAATTCCATGGCTTATCGGAAGATAGCCTTTCTTGGAATTCTTCATGCTAAACCTCTTTAGCACTGTGTTAATGTACGTAGATTGAGATAGATCAAGCATCCTCTTAGATCTATCTCTATAGATCTTCATCCCTAGGATGTAGGAGGCTTCTCCCAGATCTTTCATGGAGAATTGTGATGATAACAATATCTTTATTCCTTGTAATGCAGGGATATCATTCCCGATTAAGAGAATATCATCCACATATAATACAAGAAATACAATAACGGAACTATTAGCCCATTTATAAATGCAAGGTTCTTCTTTATTCTTAATAAAGCCATAAGATTTGATCACTTTATCAAATCGTATGTTCCAACTCCTGGATGCTTGCTTAAGTCCATAAATAGACTTATGTATCCTGCACACTTTAGACTCGTCTTCAGATATAAAACCTTCAGGCTGTATCATATACACCTATTCTTCTAAATCACCATTTAGAAAAGTAGTTTTAACATCCATTTGCCAAATCTCATAATCTAAGTGTGCTGCTATAGCTAGCATAATCCGAATGATTTCAGAATTGCCACAGGAGAAAACGTTTCGTCATAGTCAATACCATAACGTTGACGATACCTCTTGGTAACCAAACGTGCTTTATAGGTCTCTACCTTTCCGTATGCACTTTTTTCCTCTTGAAAACCCACTTACACCCTATGGGTTTTATCCCTTCGGGTGGATCAACTAATATCCATACATTATTGTCCTTCATAGAATCAAGTTCAGATTTCATGGCATCAAGCCATTTATTAGAGTCAGTCCTTTGCATAGCATCCATATAGGTGATCGGATCCTCGTTGTTCTCATCGAGTTCAACAGGATCTTCGTTTTGGACCAAGAAACCTAAGTATCTGTCCAGTTGATATGGTACTCTACCAGATCGCCTTAATGGTGCATCTAAAATGAGTTTTGAGTTTGATCTAATCAACTCAGATTCTAAAGGTTCAAAGGTTTGTGTTGTTCCTTCTACTTGATGAACTTCCTCAAGTTCAACATTAGAGCTATTTGTTCCTTCACTAAGGAACTCCTTTTCAAGAAAAACTACTCTATTACTAATGAACAACTTTTGTTCTTCAGTATTGTAGAAGTAATATCCTTTGGTTTCTTTCGGATAGCCGATGAAAAAACATTTGTCAGATTTAGGTTCAAGTTTGTCTGATTTTGCATATTTTACATAAGCCGGACACCCCCAACCTCTCAGATAGGTGATAACCGGTTTATGTCCATACCATATCTCATATGGAGTTTTAGAAACAGACTTACTTGGAATCTTATTGAGAATATGACAAGCTGATTCTAATGCATATCCCCAAAATGAAATTGGCAAGCTTGCAAAACCCATCATGGATCGAACCATGTCTAACAGAGTTCGATTCCTTCTTTCTGACATACCGTTATGCTGCGGTGTTTCAGGAGTCCATTGGGAGAGAATCCCATTCTTCCTTAAATATGTCACAAAGTTATTTGAAAGGTATTCGCCTTCTTGATCTAATCGAAGGGTCTTAATACATTTTTCTGTTTGTTTTTCTACTTCTTTATGATATAGTTTGAACATTTCAAACGACTCAGATTTATGTCTCATAAGATAGACATAACCGAACCTAGAAAGGTCGTCTGTAAAAGTAATGAAGTAGTAATATCCACCTTTGACACAAGTGCTCATTGGTCCACATACATTAGTATGTACTAGACCCAATAGCTCTTTAGCTCTTTCACCTTTTCCAGTAAAAGATGACTTGGTCATTTTACCAAGAAGATAGGTAGTTAATGATTCACAATCATCAACTCGAAGGATGCCCTCCTGAGTTAACCTATTTAATATGTTCTTATTGATATGACCCAGCCGATGGTGCCAAAGATAAATGTCTGTGACATCAGTTGTTCTAGGGCGCTTACTTGATTTGTACACTACATTCACAGGCTGTGATAATATATAAATGCCATTAGATAAATGCTCAGTCATTACAGTGACTCCATTCATAATGATATTCAAAGTAACATCTTTTATTGAAATTTCATAATGACTTTTGGCCAGAAGGCCTACAGAAATTACGTTCAACAAGAACGTTGGGAAAAAATGACAATCATTTAGTATAATGACATTTTCATTGAAAACTATTTCAAGAATCCTAATGCCAGAACTAGAACTAATCTTCCATCGCTGACATTAAGAATCTTTCATTGTCCTCAAATCTTCTAGTGACCTGTAGTCCCTACAATGAATTACAAATGTTAAAAGGACTCCCGGTATCCAATACCCAGGTCTGATTATCATATACAGAAAAATTACAATGTGTTATCATATAAATACCTTGTTGAGCAACATCTTGCCTCTTTTTCTTTTTTGGCATGTTTGGATCAAGTGTGGCAATGTAAAGAGGACAATTCCTCTTCCAGTGCCCTTGCATCTTGCAATGAAAGCATTCAGCTTGACTTTTATCAACTTTCTTCTTCTGCATCTGACCACTTATAGATGTCCTAGCATGTTGCACCTTTTTCTTATTCTTTTTCTTCTTTCCTTTCCCAAAGGGTTGACGCCCTACCTTAGATCCTTCAACCACATTAACCAAACCCTTAGAGAGCTGGTTATCCTTCTCAAAGTTATGTAACAACCCCAACAAACTGTGGTAGTTGACTGTAGGCTTTGTCATTCGAAAATGAGTAAGGAAAGGTTGAAAGGATGGAGGCAAGGAATTCAAGATCGCATCTTTTCCTAACTTCTCATGTAGGGGAAAGCCGAGCTTGCTTAGGAGTTCTATCTTCTCGATCATGTACAATACATGATCAGTGACAGGAGATCCATCCCTCATTCGAGCATTAAAAATAGCACAACTAGTCTTGTGCCTTTCAACGTCATCGGATGTGCCGAAAGATTCATTCAACGCTTGAATGATTTCTTCCGACTGAGCATTCTCAAATCGGCGACCTAATTCATCGTTCATTGCTAGCATGATGTAACGTATGCTAGTTCTATCATTGTGCCACTTCTGATAAGTGTCTTTATCAGAACTTTGGGTGTTTGCATCAGGTATCTTTGGTGCAGGATTATTCATAATATATAGAATCCTCTCATGCTCAAGGACGATCTTAAGTTTTCTGAACCAGCTATTGAAATTTGAACCATTCAACTTATCACTATCCAATAGGGACCTTAATGATAAATTAGTGGTCATGTTCTGCATAAGGAAAAACTAAAGTTTAGTAGTATATAAATTGATTCAGTCTAAAGACTTGGACTTTAGTCTAAAGATTCTTCCACTATTTTGTTCAAATTGGCAGCCTCTACACCCCAATTTGAAGAATTATTCTTAATTCTTTAGTGGGCACTAAGATCTACATAAACTACATACAGGCCCAAGTGAAGCTTGGCCAACCCATATGCATCTAAGAGTAGGTTCAAAATTAATTGTTTCCCCAAATAATTCTTAGTGTTCAGTTTTGCCCCATGTTCCTCTTCAGCAGGCATGAAGTGCCTCCAATAAAAATTTTGGTTAGGTCCAACCATTAAATGATATAATCATTGTAACCTATCAATAGACAACCAAGCCCGAGTGAAGCTCGGCCCATCTGACTGTCTATTTAATAGCTACACTGACTTATCATATAATGAATGATAATTTTGATGGTTGACAAGCACCAGGCATGGAGTGCCTCCAATGATTATCAAGACATCGGACTCATTATCACTCACCTTAATGGGAGGCTATGATCTAGTTATTATATAACTATTTCATTTTAAGGACCTAATAATTTTAGAGGATTTGATAATCTAAAGATAAATTGACTAATCAAGTTCTTCCACTGAAACTATGAAGTCAGTTTAATGAGACAAGATTATGTCAGTTTAAGTGGCATCTTAATCAGTCAGACTGATTTCCTTACAGGCATGGGTCAACCCGAATCAGGTAAATGATCTGAATCATAAATGGTTCACCATGATGACCAGGTAAGTGAGACCGATGAAAGGGATATGCCATTAACTCGTTAAAGATGCATCAATACAAGTAGCTCCCAATTAAAAACCATTCAATCGTTGATCCTATAGCAACTTGCCAACTCACCTTGACATCATATGGTTAACCAATTTTGATTTGACCATCTAAGAGATTCATGCTCAACCACGGAGCCTAATCTACTTTCATTTGGTTTAATCAAAGTGAAGGACATGATCAACTACAACTATTGTTTGATTTAGAGCATTCTTAACCTAATCTAATTAATTTAGATTTGATCAAATACTCTTTTAGTCCATTTGATTTAAACCTTAGGGTCTAACCCTTTATGGACCTGATTTAGCTAACCCAAAAATTAAATATATTTCATGTGTCCATAACAGCCATGTCATATATTTCGATCAAGCATCACTTGCTTTATGTTACTACTCATAATTCCTATATTTAGATCATATCTAAAAAGATTATGAATTAATATTTGACATTCAAATAAAACTCTCATAAATATTTGTATGTTTATAGCATAGACTACAAGCCATCATATCTCATATCTATGTTTTTATACTAAACATGCAAATATCATGCTTTTATATAACATCAAAATATATAAAATATAAAACATCTCTTGAGAGTGTGTGTAATCAGTGTTTTGATGCCAAAGATCAATTTAAATTATCTTTTGATTAAGCATCAACCGCACGATAATATGTTACAGAATACCTCGTTGAATGAAATTTGGATTTTTAATCCATTTGTGACCGAATAGCCAGATGAATCATTTTAGCCATAATTACACAAATAATAAGAACATTAATTTCTATGCAATAAATTAGATCAAGATGAAACCATCGCTCTGATACCAATTCAAAGGAGAAAAATAATCCCCGAGGCATGCATATTTTATTTTGATAACAATTATCAATATAGAAATTTAAAGATTACATATTAATTTATCTAACATGCATCAAGATCATATCTTTGCCTTATATTATAAGATCGTTTGATCTAAATAATGCATATAAATTAAATAATTAAGATCATATCTTAATCTTCAAGATGAGAAGTCATACTACTCGTCTTGAAGCTTGCCTTAAGATCTAGGGATCAAATCACCTTAAGAACAGTAGGTAAATCATTTGTGCTCTGCAGCCGTTCAATCGTCCGGCCTTTAGTATCGTCCACGCGAAGCCCCCGAATGATCGGATTCCCGGGAGTGCTAGCTCGAAAAATAATTTTGCTGATCTTGAATCCTCCCACTTGAATATTCTTTCAAGATCCACCAAACTTTTTCTGACACCAGAATTACATCAGGATTTTCTATTCTAACTCTTTAGAAATTCAATCCATAACATCTCATTTGTTGTTTTTTTTTTCTGGTGAAGAATGTCCTCCAATTTATAGGCTCAATTCTAATACTTAGAATTCTGCCATTCGATTAAAACCAAAGAGATGCAACCTTTGTTTAATTCCGATGTTTGGTGAAAACCAAAGAGACGCAACCTTTGGTTAATTCGACGTTCGGCGAAAACCAAAGAGACGTGGCGTTTGGTTAATTCAAACATTTGGTGAAAAAAAGAGATGTGAATTCTAACACTTAGAATTCTATTGCGTGGTTGACTCAAAGAAGCATATTTATTCCATATGAATTCTAACACTTTAGAATTCTAACGAAACCGTTTGGAGAAGATTAATATTATACATTAAATTCTACATGTGAATTTAATCTCTCAGACTTTAGTTATCTCATCATGTGAGATACTTATGCGAGAGGTTTGGGTTCAGGTTTTGGTTTAAGCTGATCTGAATTTATTGGACTGAACCTACATAGATCATGGTCCTAGCCCAAATTAAATTTGGCTAGTCCTGAATCTATTTAAATCCAAATCAAGTCTAATTTAAATCAATATTTGAAATTGACTAGTCCTTCTAATAACTTAAACCAAATTGAATCTTATTCACTTAAACTTAACCCAATGAGATAATTCAATCAATCAAATTGATTAATTAAATCATGTACGATTCTCAATCGTTGATCCGCAAATAGATCATCCTAGGAAACTTTTATGCGTGTGACTCTCTAGGTTCGAACCTAAGCCAGTAGCATAGAAATAATTTTTTATACTAATCGATGTGCCCATCTAGCAATGGAACCCGACGTTCGATAGGTCGAAGAGTTACCGAGCAAACTCCAAGAACCCTAAGAAACAGTTACCGTATAATTCATCCCCTTGACCACAAATGCTAAGGATGGCTTAAGAGCCTGTCAACTCTAAACAGCAAATCCATAAAGTGATTTCAATTTTAGTGATCATGTGACCTTCACATGAAGTGCCTTGGCCAAGGTCTTGCTAAATTGAAACACATGCATTTTTCCTTTAACGGGATAGGTGAAATTCCATCTTGATCCACAACTGACTACCATAAGTACTTGACTGCACCCAGTAACCTTTCGTAGCTGGATTAGAAATCCAGGTGGTCCGGCACCTAAGTACAATGAGTTGCTTGCAAGTCACTGGTTGTGATCTTCAGGTCTGAAGGATACTTATACTTATATCTTCTCGAATTAACTCTTGACAGCAGAGTATCCGAAATAAGTCACGTTCGGTGAAATGTACTCCTACACTTTCACCTGTATGTCATACCAGTGTCTCTACACTCTTTGGTTAAGAGGACAACCAACAAATATGATATACAACGTCCTATAATTGATAGTACTATGGCCCTGTCATAGTATATCATTTGGTTGCGAACTCTTTTGAGGACCTTCAAAGATAAATCATCCTTTATCGTGAAAGAAGATCCTAAGGGCTTCATTACTATCAGGAGTATTAAGAAGATGTTCTTGTAATGAATAAACTACCAAATAACTTTTATTAATATATCAATTTATATGCTATTTACATTAGCTCATCATCAAATGATTGGCTTTAGGATATAATTCCCAACACTCCTTCCCTGGGTTCGCCATGAATCTACTCATCTGGCTCACTGCATGTGCTATGTCAGGTCTGCAACACACCATAGCATACATAATGCTACCCATGGCACTGGCATATGGAACACTCTCCATGTACTCTTTCTCCTTATCTGTTTGGAGGTTCTGTAATGTAGAAAGAGACATGTGACTAGCCAAAGGTGTTCCAACTGGTTTAATTTGATCTTATCCATCCCAAACCTCTCCAACACCTTCTGAATATATCTATCCAATGACAAGTGTAGAATTTCCTTGGTCATATCTCTGTAAATTTTCATCCCAAGTATCTTCCTAGCTGACCCCAAATTCTTCATCTCAAATTTTTTGATAATGCAGATTTCAGTCCATTCACTGCTTCAACACTCCTGCTGGCAATGAGCATATCATCCACATATAGAAGGAGTTACAGTGCATCATCCTCATCCACATCTTTCACATGCATCATCCTCATCCATATATTTCACATAGACACAAGTATCATGTTCACATCTAAAAAATTCAAGGCCCAAAATAAAAATATCAAACCTTTTGTACCACTGACGGGGTGACTGCTTCAAACCATAGAGTGATTTCTTTAGTAGACACTTTTTCTTCCAATCCAAATTCCTTGAAACCCTCTTGTTGCTCCATGTATATCATCTCCTCTGAAATCCCATGTAAGAAAGCCATCTTCATGCCCATCTACTGCAACTCCATACCATGTTGTGCTACAAGAGATAACAACACACGAATTGAAGCATGACGTACCACTGGAGAGATACCCCTGTGTAGTCCACTCCCTCTCTCTGTGAGAACCCCTTAGCAACAAGCCTTGCTTTGTATCTGACTCCACCTTGCTCTGAAGGTGCCTCCTTCTTTGTGAACACTCATTTTGAACCAATGGCCCGAGCATCTCTAGGTAGATCCACTAGCTACCATGTCTTGTTCTTTTTCAGGGACTCCATCTCCTCCATCATGGCCTGCATCCATGACTCTCTTTTTGAACTTTCCATGGCTTCTTGGAAGGTCTATAGATCTTTATTTGTAGTGTTAAGAGCATAGGAAATCATCTCATCAATGCGATACCAAGCATGCTTGATGATGGAATGCTTTACCTTGTGCAGTGCCACACCCCTTTGATCATCTCTCAAAGCTGGAGTGCGTGACTCCACCTACACCTCCTTCTAGATTGATGGCTCTCCTGACTGATCCTTTACATGTATTGGAACATTCATACCAAACTCCACCTTAAAAGAAGCACGTTTTGAAGTAGAAGTAGAAGGTACATCACCTGTTAGCTAATGCTATTCACTGCTGTCCTGTCCAGCCTTTTTACCTCCATCTACAATCTCTGACCTCTTCAAGATGCTCTTCTCATAAAAAATGATGTCTCTACTGATGATACACTTCTATGAATCTGAACTTCATAGAAAATAGCCTTTAACTCCCTGTGGATACCCAATGAAGATTAGCCTTTGTGATTTTGGGTCCAGCTTGCTCCTTTCAGTTGCCTCCACATGTGCATAGTCTGGGCAACCAAAAATCCTCATGTGTCTAAGCTCCACCTTCTTTTCACTCCAGATCTCCTTTAGAATGCCTCCATCAAGTTTTCTATTAGGGGACCTATTAACAAGAAAACCAGAGAACATAATTGCATCACCCCAAAAGACCTTGGGCAGTGATGCCTGCAGCCTCAAACTCCTAGCCTTCTCTGTCAATATACGATTCATCCTCTATGCCACACCATTCTACTGGGAGTCATCCTCACTGTGTAATGGCGTTGGATCCTATTTTTCTCACAGTAGCTTCTGAATTCATTGCTTGTGTACTCCCTTCCATTTCAGATCTCAAACACTTCACTGGTTTTTTTGTCTCCTTTTTAACACCAACTCTCCAAGCTTTAAACCGGCAAATACCTTTGATTTTTTTCTTATCAGATATACCCATACCTTTCTGGAGTAGTCATCAATAAAGGTCAAAAAATACTTAGCTCCGCCTCTGGCTGACAGAGGGGCCGGTCCCCATACATCTGAGTGAACTAGTTACATAATACCTTCACTCTGCTTGGAACTGCTGGTAAACCTCATCCTATGTTATTTGCCATAAATACAGGGCTCACAGATGTCATTATCCTCCTTCTTAAGTGCTAGAATCAGACATCTTTTGCTGAGTTCTATAAGCCTTTTATCACTCATGTGTCCCATTCGATAGTGCCACAGTTTATAAACCAACTATTCCTCTTGTGCCGCTGCTAGCACCTCTGCACCATCTATGACCACTGAGCCTTCCATCTGATAGAGATTAATTTTCAACCTTCTTCCTTTCATCACCACTAATGCACCCTTGGTTATCCTCAAACATCCACTCTCCGGTGATTTCCAAAAGCATACCCATGCTTCTTCAGGTAGCCCAGAGAAATTAGATTTTTCTTCAACTCCGGGATATGTTTGACATTGGTCAAAGTCCTTATAACCCCATCATGCATTTAGTACAATTAGGATGTGCTTGGTTAATCAAGTCTTGCCGAAGATTTTCATGTAGACCACAGCAAGGGGGCTTTGAAAAACTTTAGAGAACACTTACATGGGAAAGAGCATGACAAACAAGTTATGGTTGAAGAAACAGTTGTACAGCTTGAGAATGCCTGAGGGAGGTGATCTTGTGGCCTATATTCAAAAATTCAATCAAGTGTGCTCAGAGGTGATGAGCCTTGATGTGAAGATTGATGAAAAAGATAAGACCCTCATCTTGTTGTGTTCGCTATCCAATTCCTATGATGGTCTGATTACAACCTTGGTGTATGGGAAGGAGACCCTGAATTATAAAAAGGTTGTGGGGGTGCTAAGATCAAACCAGCAAAGAGAAAAGATCCACATAGGAAACTCTAACACAGAGGTACTTGCTGTGAATGAGAGGCAAGGAAGACCCTGGAAAAGGTTAGAGGTAAGTCCAAAGGCAGATCTAAGTCTCGGGGCAAGCAGAAAGCATGGAAGTGTTACAAGTGTCATCAGATTGGTCACCTGAAGAGAAATTGCCCACTTTTGAAGAATGAGAAGGAAAAGGGCATTTCCAAGGGAGGTTTAACCAGCAATGGTGCAAATTCATCTGAAGACAGTGAAGATGATGTACTGGTAGTTTCAGATGGAACCAAGAAGGGTTATAGTTGTTGGACACTTGACTCAGCCTATTCTCACCATTATACTTCGCATAGGGAGTGGTTTGCAACTTATGAAGAATTTGATGGAGGGAATGTATGCCTTGGTGATAATTATCCTTGTAAGGTTGCTGGAGTTAAAACATAAGGGTGAGGATGCATGATGGGGTTATAAGGACTTTAACCAATGTCAAACATGTCCTGGAGTTGAAGAAGAATCTATTTCTTTAGGCTACCTAGAGAAGCATAGGTATGCTTTTGGAAGCCAGCCGGGGAGTGGATGTTTGAGGATAACCAAGGGTGCATTAGTGGTAATGAAAGGGAGAAGGTTAAAAATAATCTCTATCAGATGGAAGGCTCAGTGGTCATAGAGGGTGCAGAGGTGCTAGCAGCGGCACAGGAGGAATAGTTGGTCTATAAACTGTGGCACTATCGAATGGGACACATGAGTGATAAAGGGCTTATAGAACTCAGCAAAAGAGTTTGATTCCAGCACTCAAGAAGGAGGACAATGACATCTGTGAGCCCTCTATTTATGGCAAACAACATAGGGTGAGGTTTGCCAGCAGTTCCAAGCAGAGTGAAGGTATTCTGGAACTAGTTCACTCATATGTATGGGGACCGGCCCCTATGTCAACCAGAGCTGGGGCTAAGTATTTTTTGACCTTCATTGATGACTACTTCAGGAAGGTATGGGTATATCTGATAAGGGAAAAATCAAAGGTATTGGCCCGGTTTAAGGCTTGGAGAGTTGGTGTTGAAAAGGAGACAGGAAAACCAATGAAGTGTTTGAGATCTAACAATGGAGGGAGTACACTAGCAATGAATTTAGAAACTACCATGAGAAAAATGGTATCAACATCATTACACAGTGAGGATGACTCCCAGCAGAATGGTGTGGCAGAGAGGATGAATCGTACATTGACAAAGAAGGCTAGGAGTTTGAGGCTGTAGGCATTACTGCCCAAGGCCTTTTGGGGTGATGCAATTATGTTCTCTGGTTTTCTTGTTAACAGGTCCCCTAATAGAAAACTTGATGGAGGCATTCCAGAGGAGATCTGGAGTGGAAAGAAGGTGGAGCTTGAACACCTGAGAATTTTTGGTTGCCCAGCCTATGTACATGTGGAGGCAACTGAAAGGAGCAAGCTGGACCCAAAATCACAAAGGCTGATCTTCATCGGATATCCACAAGGAGTTAAAGGCTATTTGCTATGGAGTTCAGATTCGCAAAAGTGTATCATCAGTAGAGACATCATTTTTGATGAGAAGAGCATCTTGAAGAGGTCAGAGATTGCAGATGGAGCTGAAAAGGCTGAACATGATAGCAGTGGACAGCGTTGGCTGACAGGTGATGTACCTTCTACTTCTACTTCAAAACGTGCTTCTTTTGAGGTGGAGTTTAGTATGCATGTTCCAATACATATAAAGGATCAGCCAGGAGAGCCATCAATCCAGAAGGAGGTGCAGGTGGAGTCACACACTTCAGCTTTGAGAGATGATCAAAGGGGTGTGGCACTGCACAAGGCAAAGCGTACCATCATCAAACCTGCTCGGTATCACAATAATGAGATAATTTCCTATGCTCTCATCACTGCAAATGAAGATCCATAAACCTTCCAAGAAGCCATGGAAAGTTCAGAAAGAGAGTCATGGATGCAGGCCATGATGGAGGAGATGGAATCCTTGGAAAAGAACAAGACATGGCAGCTAGTGGATCTACCTAGAGATGCTCGAGCCATTGATTCAAAATGGGTGTTCACAAAGAAGGAGGCAACTTCAGAGCAAGGTGGAGTCAGATACAAAGCAAGGCTTGTTGCTAAGGGGTTCTCACAGAGAGAGGGAGTGGACTACACAGAGGTATTCTCTCCAATGGTATGTCATGCTTCAATTCGTGTGTTGTTGTCTCTTGTAGCACAACATAGTATAGAGTTGCAGCAGATGGTCGTGAAGACGACTTTCTTACAAGGGAGTCTAGATGAGAGGATATATGAAGCAACCAGAGGCTTTCAAGGAATCTGGATTGTAAGAAAAAGTGTGTGTACTAAAGAAATCACTCTATGGTTTGAAGCAGTCACCCCGTCAATGGTACAAAAGGTTTGACACTTTTATTTTGGGCCTTGGATTTTCTAGATGTGAACATAATACTTGTGTCTATATGAAAAATGTGGATGAGGATGATGCACTGCATCTCCTTCTGTATGTGGATGATAAGCTCATTGCCAGCAAGAGTGTTGAAGCAGTGAATGGACTGAAATCTGCATTACCAACAGAATTTGAGATGAAGGATTTGGGGTCAGCTAGAAAGATACTTGGGATGAAAATTTACAGAGATAGGACCAAGGGAATTCTACACTTGTCATTGGGTGATATATTCAAAAGGTGTTGGAGAGGTTTGGGATGGATAAGGCCAAATCAGTTGGAACACCTTTGGCTAGTCATATGTCTCTTTCAAAGTTATAGAACCCCAAACAGATGAAGAGAAAGAGTACATGGAGAGAGTTCCATATGCCATTGCGTGGGCAGCATTATGTATGATATGGTGTGTTGCAGACCTGACATAGCACATGCAGTGAGCCAGGTGAGCAGATTCATGGCGAACCCAAGAAAGGAGCACTGGAAGGCACTCAAGTGGATTTTGAGGTACCTTCAGGGAACTCGTGGACTTGGTCTAATTTTTGGGTAGCAAGAAGGATCTAAGGAGAAATCTAATATCCCAAGTAAGTCATTAGGTCCATTGAAAGGGTTTGTGGATACAAATTTTGCAGGTGATCTGGATACAAGAAGGTCTACCATAGGGTATGTGTTCAGCATGTATGGTGGATTAATTTCTTGGAGATCAATCCTTCAACCTATTACAGCTTTGTCTACAATAGAAGCTAAGTATATAGGGATTACAGAGGCTGCCAAGGAGGCTCTTTGATTGAAGAGACTCATCATGGAAATGGGGTGAAGCAGGGTACAGTATTGCTATATAGTGATAGTCAGAGTGCCCTGCAGTTGGCTCAGAACCCAATCTATCATGCACGTACAAAGCATATATGTGAGGTATCACAGGATTAGAGAATTGGTGGAAGAAGATGAAGTGGAGCTGTAAAAGTTCATACAAAGAAGAACTAGGCAGATGCACTTACGAAGACTCTTTCATAGGATAGCTTTCTCTCATGTGTGACACTGATGGGTCGAGGAAATGTGCAAATTTTTCAGCAGCTTTGAAGCACAAGGTAGAGATTGTAGATCCTGGTGTGGTACTCCAAAGCTTAAATCCTAGGATGGAGGTTTATAGGCTCCACATGTTTAAGGCCCAGGTTGTTGGGTCTTGAGGGGGATAGTCTATCATTGGGCTGGGTTTGGGCCCAAGGTGTGGGCTGGTCCAAGGGAGTTTTTTAGGGTTTATTATCCATATAATAAGGCACCGGTTCATGTGTGGTGCTGGTTTTATTTTGGTGGCCGTCATGGGGACGGGTTTGATATAGTCATGTAACGATGATGATTATAAATGAATGAATGAAACTCTTTTCTCTCAAGAACAAGCTGTCACTCTCCTTTCCTCTCTTATGCACGTCTTCTTCTCTTTCTCACACATAGATGCCCTAGATTTCTAGGGTTTTATTGCTGCCATCTCTGCCCTAGCCATCTTCTTGAAACCGCCTCTCTCAAGGAAGGAGAAGGAAGAAACCCTAGCAGCACCTTCCCTTGAGCAGCGTCTCTTGATTTTCTGGATCAGATCTGAAGGTTCACGTGAGGAAGAAGAGAGGCCACGACCCTCTCTTACAATCTTGGGGCGCAAGAAACTAAAGAAAATCCTATTGCTAATCAATCAGAGAAGATTACCAAGATCAATATCCAAAATTCTGCTGCAAAATTTCAGTAGGGATATCATCTCGCTTCCACATCTCCACACGACTTGGGGCTGGTCGAATGCATGCTATGCTCCAAGGGTAGAAAGAGAACGATCAACTCTTCAAAATTCTATAGTGATGTACATGGAGGTTGTGGTACAAAGCACCAATTCCTTGGAGGAGGTTGATGGTGAACTCAATAAACCAAAGAACAGTTCACCAAGTGGCATCAGAGCTCCATATGTTCTTTAAGTGTAGAGAATGGAAAGATACAAGGGACATCAAAAACTCTCCCATCCTTGGACCTTGTCTGTATCTAAAAGGTTTTTGAACTATTTGTAAAGAGTTCTTCGGCATTTTTCTTGGCTCTCAGTATCCTTAGGCCTGGTCTGTATTCGATTCTCTTCTTAACAAATTTTTCTTTGGTGGCCTTGCATCCTTCTTCACCAAAAAAGAAAAAAAAAAGTCTGTAAGGAAACAAACACGGTCTCCCTCCTAAACTCAAAGGGAGGGGACAAGGCCCAAGGAACGCCTCCCTCCTCCTCTATAAACATGTTGAATAATAAAAAAAAAGGTTTAAGTGCTTATTAAGTTCAGCTGCTATCAATTAACTTCTAGTTGAGTTTTTGGCCTACATGATTTCATCCCGCTAAGGAATTAATTGGGCTAGTAGGCAAGCTTGGGAATCTGAGTGTAAAAAAATTTGGTAGGCATGAGAAAAGGGATTGTAATACCTAAAAAATAGTCTCATATCAGAATTAACTACCATTCTATCCAAGTCATTTTCTATCAATTAACTTCTACTCGGTCTAATCTTGGCTGAGTTTGAATGCAATACAGGAAACAACCTTCTCTAGCATTTAATTGGAGATATGATTTAGATCAACCCTTATCTTACTTATGTTTGAGGGAAAATACATAGGGTTCTTGTCACTGCAAGATATAGATAAGATGACCCTTACCTTACCCTATGTTTCAGAGAAAATACATAGGGCTCTCATCACTATAGGATGTAGATGGGATGACCCTTACCTTACCTCTATTTAAGGGAAAATACATAGGGCTCTAATCACTATAGGATGTAGATAGGATGACCCTTACCTTACCCTATATTTGAGGGAAAATACATAGGGCTTTCATCATCATAGGATGTATATAGGATGAACCTTATCTTACCCTATATTTAAGAAAAAAATATAGGGCTCTCATTACCACATGATATAGATAGGATATAGTAATGTAGAAAGGATGACCTTTACCTTACTTTATGTTTGAGAAAAAAATATAGGGCTCTCATTACTATAGGATGTAGATAGGATGATGTTTGAGAGAAAAAAACACAAGTCTCTCATCACTGCAGGATATAGATATGATGACCCTTACCTTATGCTATGTTTGAGAAAAAACACATAGGGCTCTTATCACTGCAGGATGTAGATAAGATGCAGTGATGTAGATAGGTTAACCCTTACCTTACCTTATATTTAAGGAAAAATACACAGTGCTCTCATTACCATAGGATGTAGATAGGATGCAGTGATGTAGATAGGATCGAGGACCCTTACCTTACTCTAGGTTTAAAGAAAGACTCTATGTTTGAGGGAAAATAAATAGGGCTCTCATTACTATAGGATGTAGATAGGATGAACCTTACCTTATGTTATGTTTGAGGGAAAATACATGGGGCTCTCATTGCTAGATGTAGATAGAATGACCCTTACCTTACGCTATATTTGAGAAAAAAAATATAAGGCTCTCATCACTGCAAGATATAGATAAAATAAGGTGATATAGATAGGATGACCTATACCTTACTCTATATTTGAGAGAAAATATATAGGGCTCTTATCATTGCAGGATGTAAAGAGGATGACCCGTACCTTACCCTATGTTTGAGAGAAAATATATAGGATTCTTATCACTATAAAATGCAGATAGGAATATCCTTACCTTACTCTATGTTTGAGGAAAAATACATATATAGAACTCTCATCACTATAAAACGTAGATAGAACGAAATATATGCAGTCTCTCTACCTAAGGAGCTATTTTCATGTTCTGAACTATGACATCAATATCATAATGCTGTAACTTTGTCACACAAAGACTCACTCAAAGTCTATGCTAACTGGGGCTAGGAAATATGATTTATATTATTTTAGTTCATTATATTATAATTATTTCTCAATTAGTCCAAAGACCTGCAGTTTCTTTGTAGACCACATGAAGACCAATTCCTACTTTATCAAGCCAAATAAAAAGCCACGAAAGGAATTCATTCTGCGATTCACTCTTCCATAGCAGGAGGTCCCAATGTTCCAAGCATTCAAAGAGACCACTGTAATGGTCAAAGTGACCGACGTTAAGAGAGCTCAGCATCCATTTCACTGCTAAATAAACTGTTCATTGCCAGTAGAAACCTTTTATTTTCACTTACAATGGAGTGGAACAGAGAAGATTTTAGATATCTTATAACCATGGCGTATCTACTGTTGTTATGTTAAAAGACGTTTACCAAATGCAAATGCCTTTCCAGATATCTTGTCAGATCTGGCTAAGTTTAAATGCAACATAGGAAACAACCTTCTCTAGCATTTAATTGGAGATATGATTTAGATCAGCCCTTAACTTACCTTATGTTTGAGGGAAAATACATAGGGCTCTCATCATTGCAAGATGTAGATAAGATAACCCTTACCTTATCCTATGTTTGAGGAAAAATACATGGGGCTCTCATCACTATAGGATGTAGATGGGATGACCCTTACCTTATCCTCTGTTTGAGAGAAAATACATAGGACTCTCATCACTACAGGATGTAGATAGGATGACCCTTACCTTACCCTATATTTGACAAAAAATACACAGGGCTCTCGTCACCACAAGATGTAGATAGGATGAACCTTATCTTACCCTATATTTAAGGGAAAATATATAGGGCTCTCATCAACACATGATGTAGATAGGATGCAATGATGTAGAAAGGATGACCCTTACCTTACTCTATATTTGAGAAAAAATATATAGGGCTCTCATCACTATAGGATGTAGATAGAATGATGCTTGAGAGAAAATACATAGGTCTCTCATCACTACAGGATGTAGATAGGATGACCCTTACCTTACTCTATGTTTGAGAAAAAACACATAGGGCTCTCATCACTGTAGGATGTAGATAAGATGCAGTGATGTAGATAGAATGATCCTTACCTTACCTTATATTCAAGAAAAAATACACAGGGCTCTCATTACCATAGGATGTAGATAGGATGACCCTTACCTTACTCTATGTTTGAAGAAAGATTCTATGTTTGAGGGAAAATAAATAGGGCTCTCATCACTACAGGATGTAGATAGGATGAACCTTACCTTACGCTATGTTTGAGGAAAAATATACGAGGCTCTCATTGCTGCAGGATGTAGATAGAATGACCCTTACCTTACGCTATGTTTGAGGAAAAAAACACAAGGCTCTCATCACTGCAGGATGTAGATAAAATGCAGTGATATATATAGGATGACCCATATATACCTTACTCTATATTTGAGAGAAAATATATAGAGCTCTTATCATTGTAGGATGTAAAGAGGATGACCCTTACCTTACCCTATGTTAGAGAGAAAATACATAGGCTCTTATCACTATAAAATGCAGATGAAAGACCCTTACCTTACTCTATGTTTGAGAAAAAATACATAGAACTCTCATCACTATAAGATGATGAAATATATAGTCTCTCTACCTAAGGAGCTATTTTCATGTTCTGAACTGTGACATCAATATCATAATGCTGTAACTTTGTCACACCAAGACTCACTCAAAGTCTACGCTAATTGGGGCTAGGAAATATGATTTATATTATTTTAGTTCATTATATTATAATTATTCCTCAATTAGTCCAAAGACCTGCAGTTTCTTTGTAGACCACATGAAGACCAATTTCTACTGTTCACTGCCAGTAGAAACCTTTTATTTTCACTTACAATGGAGTGGAACAGAGAAGATTTTAGATATATTATAACTATGGCATATCTACTGTGGTCGTGTTAAGACGGGTCTACCAAATGCAAATGCCTTTCTAGAATATCTCACACGGCAGGGCACATGCTCCATGGGACCCCATTCCTTGTCGTTAATCGTGGAAAGCTCGCGTACTTCCAGACTTTGGGAAGGAATGACAAGTTGACCAGGCAAGGAAGTCCTCCATTGCAAACTCTTAAAAGATGCTGATCAGAGGCCTTCATGCAATCTCTCATTGCCTATCCGTTCCACTTCAATATCCTCATACTGGTCTCGCAACTTCCTCTCATGGCCAGTAGTACTGGTGGTTGCAAGAGTCGACGATCTCTCACCATTGAGCGTTTGATGCTGATTATTGGGTTCCTCTTATGCGTGGGAGTCATCCCTTCCTGCCTCTGCGATTCCAAGTTGGGGGGCGGCTGCATAGAGAATGAGAGGAGAGCCCTTCTTGCCATCAAAGAAGATTTCTACGACCCTGATGAGTGGCTCTCTTCTTGGACGGGCCAAGACTGTTGTCAGTGGAGGGGAGTGGGCTGCAGCAACACCACCAGCCATGCCCATGTGGTCAAGCTCAACCTTAGATATCCATATGATTATTATTATGCGGATGAAGGAATTGGAAAAGTCCCTGCACAAAGTAAGTTAAACCCTTCCATATCTAGCTTGATACATTTGAGGTATTTGGATTTGAGTATGAACAACTTCTCTCGAGCACCCATCCCAGAATTCATTGGTTCTCTCATGCACTTGGAGTACCTTAACCTCTCCTTTGCTGGGTTCAGTGGATCCATTCCTCGCCAGATTGGAAATCTCTCGAGCTTGCACTCTCTAGATCTTCAAGGTGGTTTCTTGGGATATGATAAGGATGGGTTCTATGATGATCAATCATACTTGCGTGTCAATGACCTTCAATGGCTCTCTCGAATCCTCTCTCTGCGATACCTTGACTTGAGTACGGTCAACCTTTCGAAGGCTTCCAATTGGCTTCATGAGATCAACATGCACCCTTCTCTATCAGTCTTGAAATTGTCTGATACTGAACTCCCTCATATTCCTTCTATTCTACAGCATGTAAACTTCACTTCTCTCACCATACTTGATCTCACAGACAATGCTTTTGAATCTGCCATCCCCCACTGGCTGCTTAATATTAGCAGCCTTGTTCAACTCTCTCTCGGTAGTTGCAATTTTCAAGGCAAGTTGTCAGCTGTAGTAGATATATTGGGGAATCTCAACCGTTTGAAGTACTTGGATTTCTCCTTGAACCAAATTACTGGAGGCATTTCAGAGTATCTGTGGAGTAATAAGCACATGGAGTATTTAGATTTATCTAAAAACCAAATTACTGGGTATAATGCAAAAATATTGGGGAATCTTAGCCAATTGAGGTACTTAGATCTGAGTGACAATCGAATAAGTGGTGAAATTCCAAGAAACCTGGGAAATTTTAGCCACCTAGAGAATTTATATTTGCGTCAGAACATAATTAGTGGAGAAATACCAATAAGCATGTGGAACCTCCTCAACTTGGAGGGATTGGATTTGTCCTTTAACCAAATAGGAGGATGGATACCAGAAGCCATTGGAAACCTTGTCCACTTGCAGTTTTTAGATTTGTCACATAATAACATTACCTGGCAAATGCCAGAAGCAATTGGGAACCTCCTCAATTTGAAGGGTTTGTATTTGTCCTCTAACCAAATAATAGGAGGGATACCAGAAGCCATTGGAAACTTTGTCCACTTGCAGTATTTAGATTTGTCAGATAATAATATTGCCGGGCAAATGCCAGAAACCATTGGAAACCTTATTGCTCTACAATCCTTACGGTTGCCTGATAACCATATCAGTGGAAAAATACCAGAAAATTTGGGCCAGTTGTTTGGACTCACAGTGTTAGATATATCTTCCAACTCCTTCACTGGATACCTGACTGAAGCGCACTTTTCCAACCTCACAAGGTTACGATGGTTGGATCTATCTTACAACTCCTTGAAAATGATCCTAAATGACAGTTGGATTCCTCCGTTTAGAGCTATTTTTATTTTTATGTGCTCTTGCCAGGTGGGCCCAAAATTTCCTGCTTGGCTTCGAACCCAGATAGATATGAAAGAGCTGTGCCTATCCGAAGCTGGAATTTCGGGAAGCATTCCATCATGGTTGTGGAGCAGGAATATGTTTTACCTCAATATATCACATAATTGTATGGAAGGGCAGCTACCCAGTTCTGTCGGGAGTCATATTTATGATGTACTTGATCTAAGCTCAAATTGCTTTTCTGGTGCAGTACCTAATCTAAAGTCCGAATACCTATTTCTCTCCAACAACTCTTTTTCTGGACCCATTTCCTTAAGCTATTCTGGAAAAGTGGACCTTACAGTACTTTCTTTGTCCCAGAACCATATAAATGGTAGCATCCCACCATCTTTTGTAATTGGACTTCATTGGAGGTTCTTGACCTCTCCAGTAACGAGTTATTGGGAGAATTTCCAGACTGCTGGAGCAAATCACAATCAAAAATCCTTCATGTGTCCAAAAACCAAAGAGCAGAAGATGCCTCTAGCTCAGTGGTATATCCTATGAATCTCCGATCTTTACATATGAGAAACAACAGCTTATCAGGTCAATTTCCTTCCTTCTTGAGACTTTGTAAACAATTGGTTCTGCTTGATCTTGGTGAAAATAGATTCTCGGGAAACATACCCATATGGATTGGAGAAAACTTCTCATCTCTAAGAATTCTTCGTCTAAGATCAAATTCTTTTGATGGTAATATCCCCATGCAAGTATCTAGTCTTACTTCTCTTCAGGTTCTAGATTTGGCATGCAACAACTTTTCAGGAAACCTGCCGCCATTCTTCGGAAAGTTTACTGCCATGGTTGGAGAGCAGGAAGAAAGCAAACCATTGATTTCAAGTGGATACATACGGTCCATGTACAAAGAGAGTCTCTTGATTATTACAAAGGGATTACAACTTGAGTACACTAGCATCCTTTCATTGGTTACAGGCATTGACCTATCGCGGAATAATCTTTGTGGAGAGATCCCTGATGAACTAACAAATCTTCATGGATTGCATTTCTTGAACTTGTCCGAGAATCATTTTATTGGAAAAATTTCACAGAACATTGGTGATATGAAGCAGTTGGAATCACTCGATTTATCAATGAACGATCTTTCTGGCCAAATTCCCCAAACCATGGTAGCCTTGAATTTTTTAAGCTACTTGAACTTGTCATATAACAACTTGTCAGGAAGAATTCCATTAGAATACCAATTTCAAACCTTCAATGACACCTCCATCTATGTTGGTAATCATAATCTTTGTGGACAACCATTGCCAGATTGCCCTGAAAATGCACCTCCACAACCAAGACAGGAACGACCAGATAAAGATGCTTATGAGATGATATGGATTTATGCTAGCTCAGCATTGGGATTTGTGATGGGATTCTGGGGTTTTATTGCTGTGGTGATGATCAAAAAGAACATCAGGATTTCTTATCTTCAATTCATCGACAGAATATATGACTGGATTTATGTACAAATGGTAATAAAGTTTGCCAAGCTGAAGTCTGTCAAGGTAACAAGAAATCGCAAGCATTATTAAGCAACTACGCAGTCAACCACTATGTTGTAATGTATTATGCTTCTTTTATCTTCTCCTCTCTCCCTATTTCTATCTCGCTCGCATTCTCACTCATGTTCTCTTTTCTCTCTATTGATTTGCTATGAGTAATGTTCCATAAGAAATGTTTGTTTATATTCTCCAATGTGCTAATGAAATGATTTCACTTTAAGTTGGAGTGAACTTTCTCTGTTATCATGTTACACTAATGAAGTGAGTTCACAAGAATAGACTTAATGCCTCATTTAAAATATCTACCTAAAACAAGGCAAACGTAAGCAATTATTTATTCCAACTCATGCTGATAGCTATTTTCTTGGTTTTTTGTTAAACAACTTTACTATTTACTACCAAGAAAGGAAAAAAGGCTTAAAATACCTAAGGCAAGACAAACATATGCAAAATACCTCTTTTTTTTATGCAAAGATTTATAGCTCTTGGATATTGGTAAAATGAAACATTGCATAAGCTTTAAGATAGGGCCTTGATCTAGAGAGGCCATGTCTACCTCCTCACCCTTAAGAGTACGATAATCATGGTTTGCTCCACTCCTCTTAACTTTGAACACTGTGTCGACCTTCCTTGAATCAACTTTGTGTACACTTGCAAAGAGGGATGGAAGGCTCTAACCCAACAGTTATTTTTCACATGAAACACTCTTTTTTAATGAAATATCTTTAAATATTTAATGAATAAGTATTAGGAAAGGAAAAGACAAATAAAAATTACTACATTTACACTAAAAACAAAATTATAATAAAAAGAGCGCATCCAGTTCAAAATCATTTGTTTGTTTCTGGACCTAGACATGCTTCTATATGTAGGGAGAGGATGCTACTTTTGCTGCTACAGAGGAAGGAATTGTTCCTGGATATGGTGTTGCCAATGTTCACCTCTCTTCTTGTGTTCCTGCTATGAAGGAAAAGCTTGAAGATGCAGACAAGCACCATGGTGCTGACATTGTGCAAAAAATAAGTCTTAACAATAGTGATGCATATTTAAAGCTTTTTCATGGGGAATTCATCTGCTAGAAGTAGTGTGGGCATTGTGAACTCCCCTTAGCTAAACTGCAATGCTATTTTGTTACTACATGAATGTCTATATGACTAATGGACTTGCTATTTTGTGACTAGACAAGCACTGGAGGCACTTGTTAACTTGATAGCACATGATGCAGGTGGGGAAGGTGAAGTGGTGGTGGAGAAGATTGAGAAAAGAGAGAGGCAGGTTGGCTGCAATGCAATGATTGGCAAGTTTGAGAATCTGTTACAAGCTTGTGTAATCAACCTTGCAAAAGTGACAAGATGTGCAGTGTGGAATGTTGCATCAGTTGCTGAATATTCCTAACAACACATGCCTTTGCTGTAGAGAAGCTCAAACCAAAGGCACTAGTGGCTGTGCGATTTGAGGGTCTTGCCATCTGAGCATTCTGTTGTGTTTATTCTCTGAAAATTAGGTTAGAAAATTCAGAAATCACTAATACAATGGTGAAGCGCAACTTGAGAAGGGACAATGTTGTAGTAGCATTGATCATTGTTGTAGCAGCATTGATTATTGACAGTGTTATCCCTCTCTTGGGATTTTTTCTTTTCTTTAACTTTTACATTCTGTTAAAATTTTGCACAAAGTGCAGGTTTGGTTAGAGCTACCTTTCACATATTATTTGTTATTAAGTTTTGGGGTTTTGTTGCTGTTTTACTTCAATATTTGATCCAAGGATTATTGTGAAAAATTGTAGGCTTTGCTCATCTAAATCGCATCATTTGGATGTTCATATGGGCATGGAAGAAAATTATGCATCAAAACTTGCAAAGTAGTGATTTTCTTATTCTTTTTCTTGCTGTGGAGTCTATTCAGCTATACTGTGGAAAAGCAATCAATCATAAAAACGTATTGAACAGCCAAGCTTCAGGAGACATGTCATTTTTAATTTATGACTTGAGTTCATTTCCAAAACAATAACCTTGGAGGTGGTTTCATTTTGAAAATTTTGATGATCCAGTGAGATAAAACAGAGGGATATAACAAAACATGAAACATTATATATGCAGATAAATAAACCAATAAAACAAATCTGCTAAATATTCTTTTAGCATAATTAGTTAAAACTGCTGGTTGATTGGACAAAGCAGGAAAATAAAAAGGAAAAAAAGGGGGAAAAAGATGGCTCTGTATCTAGCTGACCAAGTGAATAAAAATTGAATTTCTAGGCTTCCTCTTGTGATGAGAAACTCCCCCTAAAACATGTTTTCAAACTGTCATCTGTTAGGTTGTTCTACATTGTTGAACATGTGAAATCTTGCCTTCATAATGCTATATGAAAGACTCTTCTTACCATTGGTCATAATTATTTGCAAACTATTCTTTCCATCAAAATGCTACATGAAAGACTAAGGCTCATAATTTTCACCTTAACCACACAGAGTTCTGCAAGCCAAAACGCTAAAACAATAATCTGAAAAAAGAAGAGGATGAGAATGCTTACGGCATGTACACCATAGAACTAATGATGTGGACGTACCATAAATGTTGGACAAAGATAGACCTCCAAACATGGGAAAATTCTTTAGGCAGAGAGACCTGGATGGGTAAAATCTATAATATAGTATGAATATTATTATTATATGCCTGCCCACATAGTGATAGTTTGGATTATCGACAAATGTAGACTCCTCTTATCTAGCTATCCAAACTTTGCTATGCTATATGCTCGGAAGAGCAGCAAAGATGACCCCAAAATGAGTCATCAAATGAAAACCTGCACTAGTTATTGAGGATCCACCCACAAGCATCGACATGTTAGCGTCTAAACAATGAAAACCTGTTTGGCTTGCTATATGTGCACGTAAATATAAATCTTTTCTTGTATGTGGGTACTAAGCTGAGAGCTAATGCATATTTTGTCTTTAATATGCATTAATGATCTGTTGTTCTAGTGTCATTTCATCAGGGCATGTTGAGAAATTTTTATCCATGACACAAATATATACTATTGTTTTCCATTTTAGTATATAGGAAATGTGAACCAAATAACGTTCTAAGAAACGAAAAAAAGTAGAAAAGAAGAGAAAAGAATGTTGCCTATAAAATCAAATGCTTGTCATTCGTTAAGTGCTAATGTTGGTGATATGACCGTGGCTTCAGTACCACCAAGGACGAGAGATTTCCTTATCCACAAAGTAGTTTGTTGTAAACACCATGCTGCCATTAGAGCAAAATTGATACGTTAAAATAAGGAAACCCATGCTCTTCATGAGTGAGAGACGATGTGACAAACATGCATCTTTTCTCGTTCTCTCCTATGTGTTGCTTCTACTTCAATGACAACCTCATCTCCCATGTAGATGGGCAATTTGAACTTCCTACTCTGAGCAACATATTGCCGCTCCAGCCTTCACATTCAAGGAAAATTAATAAATAAATAATAAATTACATGATGGGCATTATCCATGCATGGACCTGCGGACAAAGTTTGTTTTTCTAGCAATGAAATTTTTTTATAGCTAAATGCATAAATTCTTGTAGTGCTTAAAATAAAAAAAAAAAAGAAAAAGGAGCTGATGAAATGAAATCAAATCTTGAATATACATTGTCTTTTAATAATTATTTCTTAAACGGGCATATAATTATTGGTTAAAGAAAAATATTTTTTCAAAAATCACTTTAGATAAAAGATTGAGATGTGGTAAATGAAAGGTTTGGAATGTAAAAGTTAACTGTAAGAGATTCTATGGCAAAGTTTTCTTAAAAAAACAAAAAAAGGTACATAAGGCTCTCAGAACTGTGAACTTTGTCCCACTATGGATCACCCAAAGTTTACCCTAACTAGGGCTTAGAAATATTTGGTCAAAATGATTTATTTTTTTTTATGTTTTATGTTATAACTATTCCTCAATTAGTCCAAAGACCTGCAGTTTCTTCGGAGACCAGATGAAGACCAATGCCTATAAAAATCTCCTTTTTATTGATGTGCACTCATACTATCTCATTTTTCATTAATAATGGATGTGAAGGATCTTACAAAATTTTCTAACCGTGTTATAGTCTTAAAGACTTATTTTAAAGTAGATAGACTTGATCAAAACCACATCACCCTTCAATAACAATAATAAACAAATAATATTTATTTATGAAGCAGTGACAAGATCAAGGAATGTTCTACAACAATCCACTTCAATTTTGGGCACAAAAAAATGAACAAATTAATAAAACACCTTTCTTTCAGTAGAGATATTTCTCCACATGTAAGTACATGGGTTATGGAAAGCCACAACGGAAATTCATTCTTCCCTTCACTCCTGTAAATTGTGGTGGACAACTCGTTGCTCGATCCTGTCAGGTCAAAAGCAGTAAATAAATAACCGGACACCATCCATGCAGGTTCGAATAAGATGTGTCATTTGAAATAATTGGCATAGATGCTATTGCAATCTGTTCTTCTTGCTTGTTTCAGGGTTCTCATCAAGCATAACAATGTTGTCATCATCATCATCATTGACCTCAACTTCTTGCGGATTTGCTTGATCACTGACATCAAGGCTTGAACAAGGCTTGATACCATGAGCATTGTCTATCATTTTGCCGGAACTATCCCAACCCCATCTGATTTCTCTGCTGTTTCTGTCACAGTTAAATGTGCAGTTGACTCGCCATTGCTTACAACCTAAGCGTCTTTCTTGGTAGGAGCTATCATATCCATCCAGCCAGGACCATCCCATCAGGTTCTTTCTCCACATCAAACTCCTCCCTCCAAATATTAGGGCAAGATGTAGATCAATAACATGGAATGTTTGGAAAAAGAAGAATGCCTTTTTATCAGATCAACTACAAAAATTAAAAGTCAATCCAAACTCTTGAAGAACATAGAAAGAATTCATTATCATGCCAATAAAGACTTTTATGTAGGATTACAATTCTCATTCCAGAGCCATAATTGTTCTCATCCTCTTCCCTCGCCCGGCCCTCCTCTTCTCACTCAACCCAATGCTAGTCACCCAACCCAATGCCAGGCACGAGCCCTTGCTCACCCCTTCTCTCTTCTTCTCACCCAACAACAAGAACGAGCTCTCTTATCACAACATGAATCATGAATGGTACAAAAAATACACTATAATCACACATTAAAAAATAAAATAAAATAATGTAAGCATAAAGTCTCTTCTTTTATTTTATTAAAAAATAAAACAAAATCATAGCGAACCCACAAGGAAAAAACCCAAAGCAAAATCATAATCAAACCCCAAGATACAAAAGTCTTTAAGAAGCTGGACCACTCTTTCCTTCCTGTTTTTCTTCTCCATTTCCCTTCTCCTTCTTCTTCTTCCTTGCTTCTCTCTCCTGTTCTCACGATATCTCGGCCGCTGAACCACCATTGGAGGGTGTAGTTTGAACCCCCTTCACCGTGGAGCATCACTGGAACTGAAGTTAACGTTGTCGGTGAGGTAAAGAGGCTGAGAAAATGTCGCGTTATTTTCCTCTGTTTTGTTTTCTATTCCTCTGTTCCATGACCATTCCTTTGATTCCGGTTGATAGGGTGGAAGATCTTCTAATTAAAGAGTAAGGGAGAATCATCAGAGCGAGGCAAGCTTCTGGGGAAGTTCAGATCGTCGCTGGACACTCCAGCAAGGAAGAGCTAAACTTCTCCTTCCTCTGTTTTCTCGTTGAGCTGAGAATGCAATGGGATTATTGGAAGTTTAGGGGTCGTTGTTGTCGGAGTAGCTTACTGGGGTGGAACAGAGAGAGAGAATCGCCAACGCTCGCCGCTGCCATTGTTGCCGGCGATGAGAAGGCATGGCGGGGGAGTAGTCTGGTTGGGAGAAGACTGAGTCTTCTCCCCTGTTTTCAATTGGGTTCCGCCGGGGGAGGCTGCCGAGCCGGGTGACGAGCGTCGCCGCCCTTCACTGGCGGTGAACGGGCGACGGGAAGGGCAGGAGCCGGTGATGGGTTGGGGCCGGTGGAAAGAGAGAGAGAAAAGAGAGGGTGACGGAGAGAACAGAGAGAGGAAGAGAGACGGGAGAGGGAGTTGAGAGAGAGACGTGAGAGGGAAGGAGATGGGAGAGAGAGAGAGAGAGAGAAGAGACAGAGAGAGTGGGAGCGGGAGGAGAAGAAGACGAAGGGCGACACTCGCGTTGAGTTGGGAATGGGAAGGGAGAAATCACGTGAGAAGAAGGCTTCAGCCTTCTTGTTTTGGTTGTGCTGGGCTTGGTTGCTCGGCTTGAACGAGTGGGCCATTGGTTCATGAGCTGTTTTTTTAAAATTGAAAATAGAAAGAAAATCTTAAGATTTAATTATAGATTTCATGGGGTTTGACTAATCTCACTTAGCGAGTTCAAATCTGGGTTTAAAAATGCATAATCTAAGCTCTATTTCACCAAATATCATATGATGTTTACGTTGGGTTGAAATAAAATGAGTTACATGAGCCCAAGAAAATTCATTTATTTAAAATTATATTGATTAAATTTGATCTTGGGAACTGAACCATGGTGATGAACAGTGAATTTAATTTTGATAATAATATTCAAACTAATTAACGGCCAAGATAATCATAGAAAATTTATTACCAAATGTAGGGGCATTTTTGTAAATATTACAAAGTTGGTGAAAACTTGTAAGAGTAGAAAATAATTAAATTTAAGATAAGAAGTAGTAAGTAGGGGTTGTTAGACACTGAGTAAGAGGGGTAAAAGAGTTATTTTAAGATTTTAGGCTAGAGGGGTAGAATAGTAATTTTTTGGCATGGATTTTAATAAAATTAATTATTTATGTGGGATTATACTGTGATCACTAACTATAGATGTTGCATTGAGGGGATTGTAGGAGTAACGATCTGAGGTAGGAGTTCTACACCTTATTGTTATGTGATATATTTTATATTTTCATGACTTGCATGCTTATATATCACATTTTATTATGAAATTTTCTTGCATGATTTGAGATGAGTATTATGAATTCTTATGGATTTGCATGTATATTGCAGTATATTATTTCGATATAAATGGTTTTGAACTTTTCCACCATGCTTGCGAGTTTTGGTATTTTGGCTATGAGGTGGCTTGGTCATGCTATGGAGATGTTTGAAAGTGGCATATTTGGGGAAGATGGTGTATGTAATGGGTACTGCTGGTATGTGGTACTAATTCTGGCCGTGAGGTGGAGTATTGCAGTATCATTACTAGCTAGACTAGCGGTCAGGGAAAAGGCATAAAGGCCAAGTAAGCATGATAGAACATAGTTATGGTAGATAGCATGACTAAGTTTATTATGCTGGGTATTAGTATATAAACCAACTTTGGATGGAAGAAGTATCATCAAGTTAGGTTGTTGACACGTAATACTAGCTCTTAGATGGGGATAGTATGTACAGCAATATGGCATCATGACACTTACTAAGGAAGTGGCCACTTAGTGATGTTTTTACAGGCGTTGTGGCAAGGGGTATAGAGGAAGGCCTAGGCGTATTGCTTACTAAGTGAGTGCGACTTGCTTAGTGGTGTCTTGTATACAAGGGTATGGATGTACAAGTGTCGAGGTTATTCTGAGGTGGTGGTATGATTATTCTGATGTATGAGGTAATGGTAGATATGTGGATGATTTGGGTGTGATTGTGATCACAGGGATAAGTTGACGGTAGATCGGGACTCTCAGGTGGTTTGAATATTTCTCTTTGAATGTGAATTTTATTGGTTTCTTGAATGGACATATGTATCATAACATTATTTGTTAAAACATATTTTGATTATACTAAACTATTTATTTGACTTATTCATGAAAGTAAGTGTAGAAGTTTTGCTGGGCTTTTTAGCTCATTTCATTATATTTTATGTTTTTACAGCAAATGAGGATGATGTATACTTGATAAACCAAAGTCTTAGGGAGGGACCTCAGAAGTAAGACCAGGGAGTTGTTGTAATTACTCTTTTGAGTGTATCGACTTTTGTATATATCAGATGATGATGGCATGTATAGGTTTGATGATATAATATAGAAAAGAATATATGTGTTTTGGTTTTATAGTTGCATCTCATGATATGTTCAGGTTGAGGTTAGCAGGCCTTGCGTACTCTTGAGGTTTATTTTAAGAGTACGCGGCCATGTCGCAATGCCCCTGGATCGGGTTCAGGATTAGGGGTCATGATATTTGTCTTCAAGATATTAAACTTCTATTTTAGATGAACAATTACAATCAACAATTATTTGATTATATCGATTCCAAGGAACAAAATTAAAAATTTAGACTGATTCTGATCCCAAGGTTTGGATGAATTAAACAACAATAATAAGAATCAATCTGATTCTGATTTCAATTCTTATGCAAGTTAAATAAATGAAGAGAACAAGCGATTCCTATTCCAATTCCAATCGAATCCAATTTCAATTCTAATTCCAATATCGAACCAATTGGCCCTAAATGTACATGTGCATCACTGGTTGTAACCCATGAAGCAACTATTCGCATAAACATACACATGCATCATGTACTTTTCCCCTTTCCACTCTTAAATTCTGTTTTTGTTAACTCACCCTCATACAGTCATCAACAAAAACTGCAATGAGGTTAGGATAGATGAAAACTGATGACCCAGGGTTACAGTTTTTCCCAACCACCATTTGACTGGTTGTAATCCATGAAGCAACTGTTCACAAAATCCATTTGCTCCCAAATGAAAGCTTTAAAACTTGGCAGAAACTTCATTACCAGAAGTAGGCAGGTTGCAGCAGCAGCAGCTTCAGGTGAGCATAGGAGGTTGTCTTTTAAGAATAACAAGGTAGTAACTAGTTTATGGGGGAATTACCAAGTAGGTGCACCACCCTAAGTGGAAGTTTCCTGCTATTAAAAATAAAACAATAATTCTATTTGTAAAGGTAGATGATGCATATACATCTAGGGCAGTGTTGCAATGCTCTTACCAGAGCAACTCAAAGTCTGTCCTACCAACAAATGAGAAATTTATTATGTACTACATTAGATAGTTTGCATCCATTGGGTTGTTTCTGTCATTTGGTTATATTTACATCCATGGGGTTGTTCTTGCCATTTGCTTCTATTAGAACAATGCACCTTTTTCCTGCAAGGATTGTTTCAGTGTTTGGTGCATTGATAGCATAGGTCAGATCACAAAAATACCCTGATACATATAGAACCATACCTAGGGTCTACATTTGTTATTTGTTGATAGGAGCAACTTTGTACGCTGCTCTGCTGGAAGCATAATAACTCTATCCATATATGAATGCACATGCATGCATATGCATAAACACATACATGTCTGCATGTATATATAGTGTATGTATGATGCCAAGAAAATAAGTATATGAAATATGTCAGCCGCATTACCTATATAAAGAACAAAACCATAACTGATGTGAATTTTGTAACCACTACTAAAGATTTAGAGTGCGCTGCAGTACAAGGCTACAAATATAAGCGTAAAATAAAGATCTACCATAGAGAAAACAATATATTCTCCCTCTTTCATATGCATTCCAGGAACAGAGATGCAGAGAAGCAAAATTATGAGATCCATACAAACAAATTGAGAACACAAGCTAAGTCAGTGGTACACTTGGGTCTTTCCAAGAGCATCAGCACTAGCATAAAGATATCCTAGACATGTTCATAAATATTGTACGCTCTCCAAATCTCAAAGACAAGTTTGTCAATGTTGGAATAGCAATTAAAACAATAGAACAGTAGATTGCATTAAACTATTGTTGACCAAGAATCCTTTTGATACTGTGCATTCTAAGGTTCCAAAACAATACAATATATATACAAATAATAGATACAGGATATATTTTCCAAGTGACTAAATTTTCAACAAATCTTATGTTTTCTTTATTTTGTTTTCTGGATATTTTCATCACTCTACAACCAAACTGGGGAAAAGTGAAGTACTTGCAAAAGGAAAGAATTTTAGCCTGGCCAACATCCTGAAATTTAAGTTTTCAAACCTTAATCATGAACACAGCTGACCATAACTACGGAACCACTGCACCTTCATTACATTTGTTGTGTATTTTGAATCCTTGATCTTACCTTTCTCTGTTCAACATAATGTTCACAATTTTTGGGAAATTTTATTACAGCAATATAAACTAAAGTCTCTAGACTATTTTAGCAAAAGTATTGAACTTTTCTTTTTTTCCTTTTCTTCAGTATTATTATATGGCATCAGTATAATTCCTATGATACAGTGTTATTGACTAGTCAATTTACTTGACATTGTATCCTATGAAGTGTTTCAATGTCGAGTATTTAGAGGATGAATTAGCAATCCCAATGCATGGGTGCTAAGAATGGAGGCAATGTGATGTAAGAAACTTTCGCTTCTCTTTTGGAATTTGGCCAATGCTAAAGCAAATGGAGGTGAAAACTGCCACACACAATATATGAGCCCCAAGTGTTTGAAGAACAGCCCACCTAAATAAATATGTATTTTTGGTTCCTGTAGCATGCAGATGATTTGTACCAACATGCTTGCATGCATTTGTGTGTAAATCACAGCTCTTAGATTATCTTCTTGTTAAACATTCAGGTAAGAAAGGTTAAGCGAACAGGACATGATATAAATACTAAATTGAACAGTGTCTGGGAATATATAATTACTGAAATAATGTATAGAAATACAATTTCTAATAAAAATACCTATGTCACTAAAACCAAAGTTCTAAATCTTGTAAGACAAAGGTATTCCAATTTTTTACAGAACAAGATGCCCTGTGTCCCGTCTCATTTTGATCCCTGATCCGATTAGACATCCCAATACTTACTTGAGATTTTTTTTAAAAAAATTATTTATAAAACTTTAGCATTTTATTCGATTTTTAAACATATTCGAACTTCAAAAGTTAAATCTCTATGATAAATTAGATCTTTGGCTTGAGTCAGGATCAAAATAGGAGTAAGGTTCCTCTTTGATTTAAGCAAAGCTCGAATTAGGAGTAGAGCTTCTCTTTGAGCTGAGTCGGGCATGAATTAAGTGTAGGGTTCTTCTTTAAATTAAGTCAAACTTGAATTAAGAATAGAGTTCTTCTTTGGCTCGAGTCAAGCTTGAATTAGCAGCAGGGCTCCTCATTGAGTCAAGCATGGCTCAAATTAAGAGTAAGACTCCTCTTTGAGTTGAGTTAGATATGAATTAGGTGTAGGGCTCCTCTTTAGTCAAGTCAAATTTGAAATAAGAGTAAAACTCTTTTTTAACCCAAGTCAGGCTCAAATTAGGAGCAAAACTCTTCTTTAGCTTGAGTCAGACTCAAATTATAAACAAAACTAATTTTAGATCGAGTTAGATTCGAATTAAGAGTAGGGATCCTCTTTAGCTTAAGTGAGACTCAAATTAAATGCAAGGCTCCTTTTTAGGTCAAGTCAAGCTTGATTTAGGAGTAGACTCTTTTTTGGCTTGTGTTAAGGCTTGATCTAAGATCAAAACTTTTATTTGGTTTGAGTTTGGCTTGATCTAGGACTAAGGATCTCCTTTAAAATGATTTAGGAGTAGAACTCCCCTTTGAGCTAGTTTGAGCTCAATCTGAGTGTAGGGCTCTCTTTTAACTCAATTCAAGAGAAAACTCTCCTTCGAGCTGACTTGAGCTCAATTTGAGAGTAGAACTCCCTTTTAGCTTGTTTTGGCTTAATAGAGGAGTAAGGCTCCCCTTTGATTCGATCAAGTTTAATGTCGAAATAAGGCTCTTTTTTGACTCAATTTAAGAGCAGGTTTTCCTTTAATTCGATCTAAGAGCAAGGCTCCTTTTTGAGCTGGCTCAAGCTTGATCCAAGAGTAAGACCCCTCTTTGTCTTGATCGAACTTGATCTATGAGTAAGGATCCCTTTTGACTCGATCTAGAAGTAGAGCTCTCCTTTGAGCTAGCTTAGGCATAATCTGAGAGTAGGATTCCTCTTAGGCTGGCATAGGAGTAGAATTCCCTTTTTATGCTCGATCTTAAGAGTAGGACTTCCTTTTAAGGCTTAACCTAGGGCTACTTTTGGGCTTGGATTTGAGCTTGAGCCTCTTCTGGAGTTAGGCCCTTTCTAGATTTAGGCTTAGGGTACTTCAGAACACTAAGGCTATGATGTCTTGGTCTCTAAAGCAATACTCTATTTGGGATCATAATAGATGCTAGTACTATGGTCTAAATCAATGGTTGATTGGTTTACGGCGAGCTGCTTGAGCTTCTCGAGCTGCTTTAGGACTTGAGTTCATGAAAGAGTTAGAAGTATCTTTTGATGCACTAGAGATTTTTCCCTCTCTTTTCTTGTTCTTTGTTTTTTTTTTCTTTCTCTATTTTTCTTTTCTTTTTTTTTTTTTTTCTTCTTTCTTCTTCTTCTTCTCTTTTTTTTTTTCTCTTTTCTTTTTTTGGGAATAAATGGATCAAAACTTTCATCAAATGGAAAAAAGATTCTAGATTCAAAGTCTGCTCCTTCAACCAGTCATTTCAAAGAAATGAAAAATGAAAAAGAAACTTAGAAGTAGAGAAAAAAAATCCGAACTAACCATCATGCAATGAGGATGATAACTCCTTCATCTACATTGATCTTCTTCTCGATGATCATGGATATAGAGTTGATCTCCATGACAATAGGGAAGATGGAGGTACATTCCCTTACCAAGCACCTCAAAAATCCCAAACAGGGTACATCGATCATTGGGTTAGATCTTCTATTGATAATGGCCATGGTAACCTTAACATCTTTGGGGATGATGGACCAGGGGTGCTTGACATTGATGGTGGGGTAGTAGAACTTGTTTAAATTCAATGGAAGGGTCTTAAGGGAGATGGATAACAATGATAAGGTTTTTAGGTTTCAAGGCACTTCATAGTCTTTATTTCATCCCAATTTATCATCCAAAATAATGAAAGGGGGACTAAATTAGTGGTGAATTTTGAATTTTGAATTTTAAATACATATTGCAGAGGTTTATATAAGGAAGGCATGTGAGAGATTTGTATTATTCGGACTCCCTTAATATGTTGAGGCGTTATCAAGGCATCATTTGAATTTTGAATGTCAAATTTTAAATTTTGAAATCCTGAATTTTGAATACATGTTTAGATAAGAAAGGTAGGTTGAGGTATTGGTCGGTTTCCTAACCATTCAAAGCGCCATTTGAACTTTGGATTTCAAATTGTGAATTTTGAAATGTTTAGAAAAGAAAGGTAGGTTTATGTGTTGGCCAATTTCCTAATCATTCAAGGCACGATTTAAACTTTGAATTTCAAATTTTGAAATTTAAATTTTGAATTGAAATTTTAAATTTTTAATGTATATTTAGATAAGAAAGGTAGGCTGAGGTGTCAAACAATTTTTCTAATCATTCAATGTGCCATTTAAACTGAATTTCAAATTTAAACTTTGAAATTTTGAATTTAAATTTTAAATTTTAAATGTATATTTAGATAAGGAAGGTAGGCCAAGGTATCAACTAACTTTCTAATCATTCAATGTATCATTTGAATTTTAGTAAAAATAATCAATTGGGAGTGGGATTTGGGTATCATTCAAATTTTAAATTTTAAATTTTGAATACATATTTAGAAAAATTTGGCATTCAAATTTTTCTAAAAATTAAAGGATAGAATTAAAATAAAATATAAAAGAAATGATAGAAGTAGCTCTAATTGAAGATAAATGAGAGAAAATCGATTATGGTAGTTTGGATATATACAACGTAGACCTTTAGATGCTCCAACAATTAATGGTAAGGAAAGAGATAGAGGTAGACCTAAACTAATATGGATAAAAATAATTAAAAAAGATATAACTATTTGTAATTTAAATGTTGACTTGGTCTTGAATAGAGCAGAGTATAGAAAGCAGATTCATGTATTCGATCCCATGTAGTTGGGAAAAGGCTTAGATGAGTTGAGTTGAGTTGAATACTTATTTAGAAAAGAAAGGTAGGTTGATGTGTTGGCCAATTTTCTAATCATTAAGGTGCCATTTGAACTTTAATTTAAATTTTGAAATTTAAAATTTTGAATTGAAATTTTTTTTAATGCATATTTAGATAAGAAAGGTAGGGTAAGGTATCGAACAATTTTCTAATCATTCAATGTGATATTTGAACTTTGAATTTCAAATTTAGAACTTTAAAATTTTGAATTTATATTTTAAATTTTAATTGTATATCTAGATAAAGAAGGTAGGTTGAGGTGTCGACTAACTTTCAAAACTTTTATCTAGCACCTTAAACTAATTCAACCATTTGAATTTAGTGTCATAGCGATCTCTTTATTTTTCTTTTGATATATATTATAGCCTTAATTGGGTTTCAATATATCAATCTAGATGTGGCTTGAATCCATCCAGATCAAATTTTATTTACTTAGCAATCAAGTTTGGTTTAAGGAGATCAAGCTGGATATTTGGAATATATTACCATGTTTAACTTGAGCCCTAGTGAATTGGATCTTATCAATAGAAAAGGAGTGAAAATTAAGCTATGTGATCGAGTTAAAATATTACATTTGACTCAATCAATCGAACTTGCTGAGTCTGAACCTTAAATTTCACTCTATTGTTGGTAATTGGGTTCCTTGGTTAAGTCCAAGATTTCATATTTGTATCAACTAAGCCTATTAATCAAGCACAAGTGTTCGATTTGACCTAGTTGCGAAGATTTTGACTTAATTCGATGAGGTTATTAATCTAAAATGTTGCATTTGGCTCTCAATTGAACACAGTAGGAGATTCTGACCCAATTTACATCAATTGGATCTTAATTGATATGAGAGATGTCATGGATTAGATCTATTAGTTGAATCCATCTGCTAAATTTGACCCAATGTATAATTGGATGGGCTAAATGGCCAAATTAAGATGCTGAATTAAACTCAATACTCAGACTGCATCTCCTAATCAATTTTTTATTATGATCCAAATATAGAAATTATTAGGTTAACATCTAGCCAAAGATGTTGTTTGAAGTCGTTGATCCTACCCAAACATGAAAGACCCATGCAGAATTAAACACACACCAGCAAAACCCATAATAGCCATTGCATTTCTCCATACAAAATCAAATGAGACTGCAGCTCTGTAAGTTCTAATAGAGTATAAGACAAATGTTCCAATCAGCTCAAGCATAAACAAGGAAGAGAATTAAAAAACAAGAAGGCAAAAGTTTTTCAGTTCCCATTGTCCTGCATTTTATTGCTTTTTTTCCAAAGGCTTGTGTTGAGGGGTAAAATCGCATTGCGTTGATAGTCGTACGAAGGGACTAGGATCAGCCCCATCCCCCCATTACGCTCATAAAGAACGAGCTAACTAATATGATCCAACGGGTCGAGCAACCCATAGTTCGGCTTTTCCCCGAACTTTCCGTAGCTCGGCTTCTCCGAGCTACCCATAGCTCGTCTTCCACGAGCTTCCCATAGCTCGGCTTTCCCTGAGCTTCCCGTAGCTCGGCTTTCCCGAGCTTCCCATAGCTCGGCTCTCACGAGCCTCCCATAGCTTGGCTTCCCCCGAGCTTCCCATAGCTCGGCTTCTCCGAGCTACCCATAGCTCGGCTTCTACGAGCTACCTATAGCTCGGCTTCCCCCGAGCCATCTATAGCTCGGCTTCTACGAGCTTCCCATAGCTCGGTTCCCCCGAGCTACCTATAGTTCGGCTTCCCCGAGCTTCCCGTAGCTCGGCTTCTACGAGCTTCCCATAGCTCGGCTTCTCCGAGCTACCCATGGCTCGGCTTCCACGAGCTTCCCATAGCTCGGCTTCCTCGAGAGACTTCCCATAGCTCGGTTCCCCCAAGCTACCCATAGCCCGTTTCTCCGAGTGCCCCCCGAGCAATCCATGGCTCGACGCACACCTCCGTGGAACCCGACGCGGGAGAGCCCAGGCCTAGCGTAACGGAATCCCAAACAAAGGATCATATCGAGGAGTGGCCTAGGATCTACAATAACGGCCTAGGACCTATGCACTCATCAGATCTCAGGCCATCAGAGGGCCCTCCCAGCCGTCGATCCTTCAACGAACAAGATACGGACCCCACCGGCCTTGTAACAGCTTGATTCGAATCATCCCCGTATCCTAACAACCTTCGAACCTTCCAGAAGGCGCTCAAGATCCAGGTGATTGCCTATAAATATGACACTCCCAGATTCTCTCAGGTATGCGCTCACAGCCCCCTTACTGGCTTACTCTCACTCTCACTCACTCACTCTCTAGCTCCCTCACTGCTCGTCGGCGCTCCCCTAGAGCTCCCGATTGGCCATCCCTGGAGGGACTCCCCAGAGAGATCCTTCTCCCCATTTTCTGTTGATCGCCGATCCCACTGACTTGAGCATCGAAGGGTCTTCCATGGAGGGCCACCCCCAACGCCTCTCGTGAGGACTTCTGTGCAGGTCCCCAGGAGGAAGCCCAGATCAGGAGACCGATCGTGCCCGAGTCGGAGGACAGATCCGGTGGCAACAGATTGGCGCTAGAGGAAGGGCCTCAAGTCCCGTTAAAACTTGAAGAAAGGAGATAAGGATCTCGATCTGGAGTAGAACCTCTCCAATGGCTAATCGAAGAAGAGCAACCTCTGAGGCCCAGGACCAGGTCGTCTCCAAAGACCTGATCCGACAAGCAACGCGGCGCCGCAGCCGCTGCCAGTTGAGACCCCATCACCGCCAGCCATTCCGGTGACCCAGGATCAGTTCGCCATGCTGGTCCAGCAGGTCCAAGCCCTGACCCATTTGGTTCAGGAGCGCCTTGCAACTGCCCCTGCTCCATGCCTCCCTAAGGAGGCCGCTGCCCCTTTCTCTCCGGCCACCTCCTCTTCTGGTCCGCATGGAGCCGCGACCCCCCACACCGACCAGGGGGACAAACCAGTCCACAAGGCGGCTACAACAAGGATCCTCCCAGATCTCGGCGAGCCCGGTCCCTCTCTGGTGTTCTTCTACCATGATTCGATGCCATCCCCGCACTCTCCTCACCCGCTCCTCCTCTTACATCTGAAGAGGAGATCCGCCGTCAACTCTGGGAGATGCGTCAGGAGCTGGACGCTGCCAAGCAGGCCCATCCGCCTCAGCCCAAGGCAGAACATGGCATCCCTTTCTCCAAAGGGATCATGGAGGAAGTGATTCCCTCCCATGTCAAGCTACCCGCCATCGAGCCCTACCATGGCTCTTCTGATCCGGATGACCATCTCAGTAGCTTTTGGTCAATAATGATGTTCCACGGAGCATCAGACGCGATCCTCTGCCGCCTTCCCTTCCACCCTCAGGGATCTGCCCGAACCTGGTTTAACGCCTTGAAACCGGGTTCTGTTGATTCTTTCGATGAGCTGAGCCGCCTTTTTATTGGCCAGTTCATCAGTAGCCACCGTCACCGATGGAGATCCGACTCCCTCTCGAAGTTAAGCAGAGAGAGGGGGAGTCCTTGAGAAATTACCTTGGCCGTTTCAACAAGGCCATGCTGGAGGTGGACCACCTTAATCATGAGGTGGCTATGTCCGCCCTAGCAGGGGGAGTCTTGAAGGAGAGCGACTTCTACCTGGCGATGGAGGTCAGCTACCCCCCGAACCTCTCGATATGATGGCCCTGGTAGATAAATACGCCAGGGTCGAAGAATCATGGAGAGCTGCCCGCGAGCTGGCGAAGAAGAAAGAACCTAAAGGTTCCGATAGGCACGACCCATCCGTCAGCCAAGCCTGCCTCGTCGCCAAAGAGCTCCCCCACTGCCGCCGAGAAATCACTCCCGGAGCCACCCAGGCGATTCGATCGGTACACTCCACTCACTGTACCCAGGGCGCAAATCCTCATGGAGATAGAGCGCCAGCTCCCCCGACCAGCTCCTCTCCAAGGGAACCCAACTCGGAGGGACCCCACCAAATACTACGCTATCACAGAGAGCATGGCCACGACACCGAGGAATGTTGGCAGTTGAAGAATGAGATTGAGAGGCTGATTCAACGGGGCGACTGAACCAGTTTAGGAGGGCACCTTGAGCCAGGACAAGGGGGCGATCGCCAGCCCGAGCTTCAGCAGCCTCCTCCTCCTCCAAATCCGCCTGTAATCGGCCACATCAACATGATTGAGGAAGCCGATGGCTCGAGCTCTAGAGATGATGATGGAGGCTCGGCGCCAAAGAAAGCACGAACGGCAAGCTCTCCTTCTCCGACGATGATCTCCAAGGGATACAGTTTCCACATGACGACGCACTGGTTGTATCCCTCAATTTAAATGACTATGATGTAAGCCGGATCCTCGTTGATAGTGAAGTTCCGTGAATGTTTTGTACCTCGATGTGTTTTCCAAGATGAGATTACTCATGGAAAACCTTCGAGCCGTGGACTCCACCCTAATGGGTTCACAGGCGACATCATCGTCCCAGAGGGGGTCGTAGCCTTAACGGTTTGGCAGGAACCTGGCCCCTTGTGGCCACCGTTCACACGGACTTCCTAGTGACCAAGCTCAGGTCACCCTACAATGCGATATTTGGAAGACCTGGCATGATGTCTCTCAAAGCCGTTGTCTCCATCCCACATCTATCTATGAAATTCCCCACCGGCGAGGGATTGGTGTCGTCCGGGGGAGCCAAACTATGGCTCGGTAGTGTTTTGTCACCAGCCTTCAATCCAGAATGCCTGAAGTTGACGGGCTGGACGCTCGGGAGGAATTCGCCAAGCAACGAGGGGAACCAGCCGAAGAACTGGAGGAAGTACCACTGGACGAGGATCGTCCCGACCGAACCATAAAGATTGGGTCGCTGCTGGAAGGAAATCCTGGCAAGAGCTGATCGACTTCCTCCAAGCAACGCCGATGTGTTCGCTTGGTCCGCCTCTGACATGCCAGGAATCAGCCCCGAAGTTCTTGTCCACCGCCTTAATGCGGACGACATGTGCCGGCCCGTCAAGCAAAAGAAGAGGAGTTTCGCTCCAGAACGGCAGAGAGCTATTGAGGAGGAGGTTGATAAGCTCATCAAGGCGAACTTCATTCGGGAGGTGAATTACCCAAGCTGGCTATCGAATGTTGTCATGGTGAAGAAGTCGAGCGGCAAGTGGCGGATCTGCATCGACTTTACCGACCTCAACAAAGCATGCCCGACAGCTTTCCTCTCCCCCGAATTGATCAACTTGTGGATGCCACCTCGGGTCACCAAATGTTGATGTTCATGGACGCCTACTCCGGCTACAACCAGATCGGATGGCCCCCGAAGATGAAAAAAGACCGCCTTCATAACCGACCGAGGTACTTACTGTTACCGTGTTATGCCTTTCGGTCTTAAAAATGCAGGAGCCACCTACCAAAGGCTGGTCAACAAAGTATTTAAGGAACAAATTGGCCGGAATATGGAGGTATACGTCGACGACATGCTGGTCAAAAGCAAAGAAGCATCACAGCACGTCAAGGATCTTTCGGAGAGCTTTGCGACACTCCGCAAATATCAGATGAAGCTTAACCCGACTAAGTGCGCTTTCGGCGTTAACTCCGGAAGTTCCTCGGCTTCATGGTCTCCCAGCGGGGTATCGAAGCTAACCCCCAAAGATCCAAGCTCTCCAGCAGATGGCGCCCCGGCATCTATTAAAGAAGTCCAGTGCCTAACCGGAGGATAGCGGCTCTTAACCGCTTCGTGGCGCGCTCAGCCGAAAGATGCCTCCCCTTCTTCAAAACTCTTCGGTCGGCTAAGAATTTCCACTGGACCCCCGAGTGTCAAAAATCATTCGAAGATCTCAAGAAGTACCTCGGCTCTTCCCCACTCCTCAGCAGTCCAAATCCTGGGGAGACATTGTTCCTGTATCTGGCTGTCTCAGAAGGGGCCGTTTGCTCGGTGCTGGTCAGAGAAGAAAACAAGGTCCAGAAGCCGATTTATTATGTCAGCAAGCTGCTCCATGATGCGGAGACAAGGTATAGCCGGATTGAGAAGATGGTGTTGGCCTTGATCACCTCAGTTCGGAAGTTGCGGCCATACTTCCAGGCGCATTCTGTGATGGTCCTGACTAACCAACCCATCAAGGCGGTGGTCCACCGCCCGGAGACATCAGGAGAATGACTAAGTGGGCCGTCGAGCTGAGCGAGCACGACATCTGATTTCAGCCTCGCCGGCCATCAAAGCTCAGGTGCTAGCCGACTTCCTCCTCGAGTGTACCATCCCAGAGGATGGCTCCACCCTGACTCCTCCGAGGAACCAAAATCTGGCCCGGTGGCTCCTCCATGTCGACGGGTCATCCAACGCCCATCGCTCCGGTGCGGGTTTGGTCCTCACCAGTCCGGAGGGGGCGACTTTGAATATGGCGTTCGCTTCTCCTTCCCGGCCTCCAACAATGAAGCTGAATATGAAGCCCTGCTGGCCGGTCTCCGGATCGCCCATAGCCTTAAGGTGGAGAAACTGAATGCCTTCACCGACTCCCAGCTGGTGGCAGGTCACGTGCGAGGGGAGTTTGAGGCCGGGAACCGAACATGATCCGATATCTCCAAGAGGTTCGGAGCCTACTCTCCCATTTCCCCGAATTTGAGATCATTCAGATCCCTAGATCTGAAAATGCCCGTGCCGACCTGCTATCTCGACTGGCGACTGCAGAATCAATGGACGCCGAACAAAAATTCCTGGAGACTTTGGAAAGACCTAGTATCGCGGAAGCTGACCGTGTAATGCAAGTTGAGGCCGAACCATCATGGTTCGACCCCATCCTGAAGTACCTCAAAGAAGGGTCACTCCCGGCCGATCGAAAGGAAGCTAGAAGGCTAAAACTGCAAGCCATCCACTATGTGCTAATTGATGACCAGCTCTACAAGCGGTCCTTCTCTATGCCACTGCTCAGATGCCTCCGCCCATCTGAGGCTGATTACGCCCTTCGGGAGGTGCACGAGGGGATTTGTGGCAACCATCTGGGGAGCCGGTCCCTGTGCCACAAGGTGCTGCGTCAAGGTTACTATTGGCCAACCATGCAAAAGGATGCAGATGACCTTGTCCGAGCTTGCGACCCATGCCAAAGGTACTCAAGCATTCAGAGGCTCCCCTCCGCCAGCCTGGTCCCCATATCCTCCGCTTGGCCCTTCGCCAAGTGGGGAATGGACATTCTCGGCCCATTTCCGCTCGCCACGGGGCAACGGAAGTTCTTGTTCGTCGCCATAGATTACTTCACCAAATGGGTCGAGGCGGAGGCAGTTGCACAAATAACCGAGGCTCGGGCCAGGGATTTCATATGGAAGTCCATCATCTGCCATTTTGGCCTCCCGCACACTATCATCACTGACAACGATAGGCAATTCGACAATCCGAAGTTTTGCCGGTTTTGCGAGGAGCACGGGATCCACCACCACCTTACCTCGGTCGGGCATCCGCAGGCCAACGGAGCAGCCGAAGTAACCAACCGGACCTTGCTTCAAGGGATCAAAGCTCGGCTCTCCAGGGCCCAAGGCAGGTGGGCAGACGAATTGCACCATGTCCTGTGGGCCTACCGCACCACCCCGAGAGTACCCACAGGCGAAACCCCATTCGAATGGCCTTCGGCACAGAGGCCGTCATCCCCGTGGAGATAGGGCTCCCTTCTCTGTGGTGGAAAGCTACTCGGAGGAAGCTAGCGATGAGCAGCTCCGCACCAACCCTGACCTGGTAGAGGAGATTAGAGAAAAAGCTCGGATCAGAGTGGCTGCCTATCAGCAAAGGGTGGCCCGCTACCATGACTCCAGAGTCAAAGGGAAAGCTTTCTTGCCTGGCGACCTCGTTCTCCGGAAAGCATCTGTCTCCAAACCGCTGGAGCAAGGAAAGCTGGCCCCAAACTGGGAAGGCCCTTACCAAGTAGCGAAGATCGTCGGACCTGGGACCTACAAGCTGCAAGATCTAAGCGAAGATCCATCCCTCGGACGTGGAATTCGACAATCTGCAAGTACCACAGTAGGGTACGCCCTCTACAGGCTCGCCTTCTTAAATTTTTGTCGGCAAAATGTTTCATAATTCATGACATAAATCACCACAAATTATATCACCGAAAATCGTGAAAAGAAACAGGTGCTGCTTACTAATCCTCGACATGACCGAGTTACCTATTTAAGCAGAAAATCTCCGAACCTCGGCAGGGCCGAGCAACATTCTCAAACTCGACAGGGCCGGCAACTATTCTCGAACCTCGGCAGGGCCAGGCAACTATTCTCCGAACCTCGGCAGGGCCGGCAACTATTCTTCGAACCTCAGGGCCGGGCAACTATTCTTCGAACCTCAGCAGGGCTGAGCAACTATTCTCGAACCTCGGCAGGGCCAAGCAACTATTCTTCGAACCTTGATTGGGCCGAGCAACTATTCTCCGAACCTCGGCAGGGCCGAGCAACAATTCTTCGAACCTCGGCAGGGTCGAGCAACTGGTCTCCGAACCTCGGCTGGGCCGAGCAACTCTCCGAGCCTCAGCTAGGCCGAGCAACATGTCACCGAATCTCGGTTGGGCCTAGCGATGAATTCTAAAGCCCCGGCTAAAACCGGAGTGCATAAAGCCCCAGCAAAAATCGAAGCACGCAAACCTCGTTAAAGCCGAAGGACTTCCGAACAGTCCCCAGAATTTGGCCAGTTCAAAAAATGCGCACCGTGCAAAACCGCTAACAGACACAAAGTCTGCGCCTTTAGCAAGTTCCTAAAGGCCTCGGTAGGCCCTACACGGCCGCCCACGAACCCCAGACAAAATCGGAAAATCCCCCCTACTGCTAATCCCCGGATGATATCCCTATATCTTACCACCCAAGCGCCTATCTCACTCCAGCGGTTCAAACAGAAGCGAGCGGTTTTACCTCTTTTATGAACTAAACGACGATATCATCAAGAACAATAAATTGCCAAAAAAGACCTTTTTCTTTATTAATTGTAAGAGAAAGGTACAAGGTAAGAAAAAGTACTGAAAGAAAGAAAAATGGCCTTCGCAGAGGCCTAACGTCTCCCCCTGGGAGCTGCCGGGTCTTCCAGACGCTGGGACAGATCGGCGACTCACTGGCGGAGGGACGCAATCCCCCTCTTGCCAGCGTACGACCCAACGAAGGGCCTCGGTCTCCCTTGTGGAGATGGCGAGGTACTCCTTGACCGCCTTCTCAAGCTGCTCGTGGCTTGCGAAGGCTGACGCCAAGGCCAGGCCGTCAACCACGACGGTGGAATGGCTCCCCTCGGAGCCCCCACGATCGTTGTTCGCTACGCCTGATCCATTGGATGATTGCTCTCCACCCTGAGAAGCCATGTCGAGAGCTGTTGAGAGGCTAGCCAAAGGAATGGTAAATGCTGGCATCCCTATCATCCGTATTTATACCCCTCAGGCGAGCATCTTATCAGTCGGGCCATAAATACCGACCCATGAGAATCGCCGCGTGTTGCCGCTTTGACAGGCGCCCACAGGACGCGAGGGGTCGTGCTCCTTCCCAAGGGAAATCGGTAAACATCGACGAATTACTCGGAACCACCCTCCTTCTCTAAAACTGGGTTCCTCCCGATCTGCGGCCCTTGCAGAGTAAAAGCCCTCGAGACTCCTCCAAGTCGCCTTAAATCGGCCGCCCTTTGGAAAGTGTGAGAAGAAAAAGAGCATCAGTGGCCGACGATGACTCGCTTCCCTCAGAAGTAGCCAAATCATAAATGTCGGGCGTACCCATGCGCCGCCCGTTCCGCTTTGGCATTCTGTGCCAAATCTCGCGGGAACCAAATATCATGAGTCTCGGTGGCGACCAAGTCATCTCTCCAAGCCATAAATCTCCGAACCTCGACAGGGCCGAGCAACTGATCTCCGAACCTCGGCAGGGCCAGCCATTAGAAGAAAAAGAGTGTTAGCGGTGATGATGACTCGCTTCCCTGGAAGTAGCCAAATCATAAATGTCGGGTGTACCCATGCGCCGCCCATTCCGCTTTGGCGTTCCGCACCAAATCTCGCAGGAACCAAATATCATGAGTCTCGGTGGCGACCAAGTCATCCCTCTGAGCCATAAATCTTCGAACCTCGGTAGGGCCGAGTAACTGATCTCTGAACCTCAGTAGGGCCGAGCCATAAATCTCCGAACCTCGGCTGGGCCAGGCAACAGTTCTCCGAACCTCAGCAAGGCCAAGCCATAAATCTCCGAACCTCAGCAGGGTCGAATATAAATCTCTAAGCTTCGGTCGAAGTCAAGAATATGTTCTACTGCCAAACAATCTCCAGGTTTCTTCCTGAGTTCGAGCAGCTTATGAGCCCCGACTAGGTCGATAGCGCAGGATCCTTGGCCAAGAACGAGCGATATCCCCGCACCTCGTTTCATTGCCAACAACAACTCTCGGCACAAAAGAGACAGAAATTAAGAGAAAGAACAAAACTTTCTTTATTTCATTACCATCGAAACCAATTACAACCGCCTGAGAGGCATTACAAGTGCATTGAAATTCATGAAATAAAAACGGGTACAAAACTCGGGCAAACTGCTCCAAAGCAGCTTCGACTATGATGCTTCGGCATTCGATCCAAAAATCAAGCAGGCCACAACCAGTCAGCTCGAGCCGATAATGAGCGGACGACATGGCCCAACCATTGTGACCAGCTTTGGTTAATAATGATATCTCGGCTCCCAATCGAGATATCAGAGAAATCAAAAAGGGTGGACAAGTTCTTACCCCAAACCACCCAACTGAAGGGCCCTCTGATGAGTAGGCAGGAAGCTCGCGGACCCTGATACCAGGGCACTCCCCCAAATTAGTGTGTATAGCTAGCCATTGCCCAAGTCGAAAGGCAATGTACCAGCGAGTGACACACCATCACCCCCTCCTCACGTGGCAAAAGATTCCCTGAGCGGACGAGCCCAGGGATCCGGGCCAGGGGAGGAGGAGAAGTTCACGCGAGCCATGGGGAGGCCGCGTACACTTCCTGCCCTACGTCCCCAAGGGGAACCACAAAGGTCACACGGGAAGCGTATATGTGCGCTCTCCATGCGATCTCTGCGGACCTCCTGTGCGCTCTCCATACGATCTCCGGAGCTCCTTTCTTGAGGGCAAGCCACCCCCCGACGGCTCCTTCGTCGCCCTAACTGTCCGGGAGACGACGACGACTTGCAGGGGAAAAGCTCGGTCCTCCCGCTCTAAGCCTCAAAGAAACAGGCATTGTGTGCACCTCCACAGTTTACGGAAAAGAAGACTTTGGGATGGCCCAACACGGCCCTCTTCCCCCTTTTTTATAGGCAGAGACGAACCAGGAACAGCTACAGAGAGCCCCGAGATTCGAAACGCCAAACCTGCCACCACGTGGCCTCCTGAAATAAAAACAGCACCCCATGATGCACACCAAGCGTGTCGCTCGAGCCATGATGCATACCAAAAGATTATCTCTGATCCCGGATCACGAGCTTTAAATGCAGAAAATTGTCTGCCGATCTGGTAGATATTGGCAGATCCAAGGGATCGCTCTGAGAAAACGACATCCTCCAATGGCAAATAAGCACCTGCACCACACGCCAAAGCAGCCTACGTTGGGAAAGATCAACACAGCACTGGTTCGTTGGAAAGTGCTGGGCGACCTTTTTCTGGCCACAGAGTCGTATCACCCACTTCAGCAAAACAAAAATCAACCCGCCTTGGAAAGGACAAAACGCTGACAGGGGTAATAAATGGATGCAAAGGCCAAAACCACTCTTTACCAGAAAGAATAAAGGGGTGACAGCGAAGGTTCAACAAACCCCCCTCTTTTCGTCGAAGGCACAACCACAGTCTGGCCACTGGTAAGGTGGATTACCTCAGTCTAGCCGAGCTACTTTGCCCCTTGGCCCTAGCCAGCTACTCCGTCCCTCGGCCCTAGCCGAGCTACTCCATCCCTCGGCCCTAGCCGAGCTACTTTGTCCCTCGGCCCTAGCCGAGCTACCATCCTTCGGCCCTAGCCGAGCCACTTTGTCCCTCGGCCTAGCCGAGCTACACCATCCCTCGGCCCTAACCATGTACTTTGTCCCTCAGCCCTAGCCGAGTTACATCGTCCCTCAGCCCTAGCTGAGCTATTTCATTCTTTGGACCTAGTCGAGCCACTGTGTCATTCGGCCTAAGCCAAATTGAATCATCTCTTAGCCTCCCTTTGTACCAAGCTATGTTGTCGCTCAACTCTTTCTTCAGGGCTATCCCTATGCCTTGGCCTCGACTAGGATGTTCTTTCAAAACTCGAGACAGGAAGCCATCCAGGAAAGACAAACAAATGAAAAATGGTTGATTCGTTTATTGATTTCCAGTCAAACTACAAAACAAAAGAAAGAAAAATACATATAACCCCCAAAGGGTCAAGACTTGGGATCAGGCCCAGCATCTCCTGCGGCGGCGCCAGCGGGGGCATCGCTTGGACCCCCCTTCTCGATGGTGTCTTGCCGGGGTACCTCGGCGGCAACGTCAACTCCCAGAACAGCTTCGAGATCGACGTCAGAAATTTCTCCATATTCATCTTCCTCGGCCCTCGGGGTGCGTGCCTCATAATACTCGGCCTCTAAGCAGGACAAGTCCAGGTCAGGATAAGTCTGGGCAATCTTAGCCCGTGCCTCCTCTTTGCCGAGCTGGAATGCGTCAGCACAGGCGCCCTACATTCGTTGGCAAACTCGGTAGAGTTCTTGTACTCCTCCACCGCTGAAGAGGCCCCGCGTTTGCCTCGGCTAATTGTTTCTCCAATTCGGAGATCCTTCAGTGCCTCGAGGCCGCCTCCTCTCCGAATGCTGCCAACCGCCCCTGAAACTCCTGGCTCACCCTGTTCAACTGCAGACAAAAAGCCAAGTAAAGCGAGAGTCGAAAGACCAAAATGGATAAAACAAATAGCGCCCTACCTGCTCCTCCCCGGGCTAGCTCACCCTCCAGCACTTGGACCCTATTGAGAGCCCTAGACTTAGCCGATTGGTTTTGGTGAAGGCTCTCTTTTAGCTCATCCATCCGGGACTGGGTTTCTCCAATTTCTTGATGGGCGAAGTCGAGCTCGTCAGAAAGTCGGGCAGCTCGTTCATCCGACCATTTTAGCCGATCCTTTGTGTCGGTGAGCTCTTTATTCAGGCGGGTGAGGTGGTCCTGCTGCCACCGACACCTATGCTCTTCCTCCTCGAGCCTTTTGCTCCAGTTGCCTTTATCTTCGGCATGGCTGGCTTTCAACTGGTCCCACCTTTTATCAAAAAACTGTTGCATAGATTTGACCTTGCTCTCGTGCTCCGCCTTGGCCTAAGAAAGCTCCAGACTAGCCTTCTCGGATTGCTCGCGGAAGCCTTGGAGCTCACTGACTTGTGTAGCGAGTTGAGAGGCTCTTTCCCTCTCAACTGCCAGAATCCTGCGAGCCTCCTCGAGCTCCCTCTGAAGGACAACCAGGGCTCGGAAAGTTTATCTGAAGAATCCACCCTCTCCTTGAGGTGATCGACCTCCTGGCGGGCCCGAGCCCAAGCACCAACAGACAGATGCAAGCGCCATTTCAGCGCCCTCATGATCAGGGCATTCTGCAAAGAAAGAAGATTGCATACATAAAGAATACAGTCAAACTAGCTGACTAAAGACCCTACATCAGTGCGATTACTTACCCGAGATGCGTAATCTGTAGCGATTCTCATGAGAGCAAGATCATGAATCTCGGGGAGAAGAAAAGCCTCATCTGGCGCCCCGGTGTATCTAAAGGCCATCTCAACAAGGTCCTCTGGATAACTCCCTCCTGTCAAGGAACTCTCTCCCCTGGAACGCGGACCGCATCAGAGCGAAGAACTTGGCACTCACCTCCGGGTCGCGTGAGTGAAAGTCTGCGCTCAGGGAGCCAACTTGGGAACCCGCGACCCATGAGGCCCTCGGTTGGCCGGCCTCCTCCACCAGGGCCCTCATTTGTGAAGCCTCGGGCATTTCAACTCCGGCGAGGGGAGCCCCGGTCCGAACGTCCCCTTCACTCGACGGCTCCCCTCCTTCTCCTTCTTCCCCTCCTCCTTCTTCTTCCTCCTCTTCAGCTTCTACCTCCTCGGAAATCCCCCTACCCACGACAAACTCTTCAGGAACTTCGGCTCCCCCTGGAGCCTCCTGTGCCTCGGCGGAAGGCCCTCACCAGAAAGCCCCCTGTGAGTTTCGATCGCTGGTTCGGCAGGTTCGGCCATCTCCTCGTCGCCTGCTGGCTCTCCTACCAGCGGCCCAGGCCGAACCTCAGCAGCCGTAACCACTTCCCCGCCTCGATGGAAGCGGAGGTCGCTCCCACCTCCGCTTGTAACCTCTCGAGCCACTGGCCTCCAAGGGGGGAGACCGAACCGCCCCACCTACGGGGCCCCTAGGTCAACGGCGTCTCTCGCCATCATCGGACAGAACGACGACAGGCAGGGAGGAAGCTCAGCAGCCTCCTCTGGAACCCCTGCGACATCCCGACTTTCACCTCCGGACAGACTCCTCCGCCGTCGAAAGATCATGCGCCGCTGGAACTTCGATACCTCCGGTCTGCGGCGATGGGGATCGCCGGTCATCACCGTCTCTCCTGATCCCCCTAGGGTGGGAGCTGGAGGGGCGGGGCCTCTTCTCGGCCCGATGCTTGCTGCTGGAGCCGGATCTCCTGGATGCTTTCCCAGCTCCTCCCCATCTGATCTGTGAGCGCCAATTTTTTGGCTACAGGGGCAATGTGGTTCGCCCATTAGTTCGCACAAAAATCGAAGATGGAGTCACATTAAGCTATTGGCTACGAAGTGAAACTCACCGCGGGGATCGACGGGACTCAGTCTGGCCGCAAGAGAGCGTCCTTCGATAGAAGGACACTAGCCGGAAGCACTCGACCGCTGCGCAACACGATCAGATCCCTTTTCTTCGGTTAACTCTGGGTGCGCTTCCGATCCTTTACGTATTGCCCCCATACCCGGGGGGAAATCCGAGCCGATATTCCCCGCGACGATGAAGAATCGTGACTTTCACTCCTTTATCGACGATGGGTTATCGGAGATCATCTTGAAGGACCTCCGGGAGCCGATGTAGGGCCACTCTGAGGCCTTCCGGAGACCAGATTGAAGCATACCCTAACATGGAAGGGTCGCAGTCACCCCAACACGGTTGCACAATGAGATGAACCCGATGAGGTTGCGCCAACTGTTGGGGGCCACCATGGTGAAGCATATATTGTAGAACTTCATCACCTCTCGCACCAGCGGATGAAGAGGAAACCTGAGGCCCACCCTCAAACTTTCCTCGTAGTAGAACGCTTTGTCTCCCAATCCGGATGTTACCCTATCCTCAGCCATTGGGAGCAGCAAGGTAACATCCTGGGGGATCTTGTACAGACGGCGTATCCTCCAGGTCCGCCAAGGTCACCTGAAGCCTGATCACTCGGACTCACCATGTCTTCAATCGCAAGAGACGCTGAGCAAAGATTACTGTGAAAACAGAAAGGTGAAGCTCTCTAAAGGAAAGCGAGAGAGTGCTACAAATAGGGAGGGCACCGCTTCGACTCCGTTTTTCCCAAGAAAAACCACTTAGGGTGAAGATGAGGCATCTCAACCAAGACATCCGGAACCACCACTATGGGCGCCATGAAAATCAAGATCTCCTACGTGGCGCTTTCCCAACCGTTGCCTTCGCCCCTAAGGAATAATGGATCCACCTCGAAAAGGCCAAACGGCCACGCAGCATTAATTATGACATCATTGCGTGGGCTGTCGAATACATGTTCCCTTGCCCAGATTGTGCCACCTAGGCCTATACTCCCTACGCCCGAACTACGCTTCGAACTAGGGAGTGGAGGGCATGTGTTGAGGGATAAAATTGCCATTACGTTGATAGTCGTGCGAAGCGACTAGGATCAGCCCCATCCCTCCATTACGCCCATAAAGAACGAGCTAACTAATATGATCCAATGGGTCGAGCAACCCATAGTTCGTCTTTTCCCCGAGCTTCCCGTAGCTCGGCTTTCCCCAAGCTTCCCGTAGCTCGACTTCTCCAAGCTACCCATAGCTCGTCTTCCACGAGCTTTCCATAGCTCGGCTTTCCCCGAGCTTCCCGTAGCTCGGCTTCCACGAGCTTTCTATAGCTCGGCTTCCCCCGAGCTTCCCGTAGCTCGGCTTCCCCGAGCTTCCCGTAGCTCGGCTCCCCCGAGCTGCCTATAGCTCGGCTTCTATGAGCTTCCCATAGCTCGGCTCCCACGAGCCTCCCATAGCTCGGCTTCCCCCGAGCTACCTATAGCTCGGCTTCTACGAGCTTCCCATAGCTCGGTTCCCCGAGCTACCTATAGTTCGGCTTCCCCGAGCTTCCCGTAGCTTGGCTTCTCCGAGCTTCCCATAGCTCGGCTTCTCCGAGCTACCCATGGCTTGGCTTCCACGAGCTTCCCATAGCTCGGCTTCCCCAAGCTATCTATAGCTCGGCTTCCCCAACTTTCATAGCTCGGTTCCCCCCAAGCTACCCATAGCCCGTTTCTCCAAGTGCCCCCCGAGCAATCCATGGCTCGATGCACACCTCCATGGAACCCAACGCGGGAGAGCCCAGGCCTAGCGTAACGGAATCTCAAACAAAGGATCATATCGAGGAGTGGCCTAGGATCTACAATAACAGCCTAAGACCTACGCACTCATCAGATCTCAGGCCATCAGAGGGTCCTCCCAGCTATCAATCCTTCAACGAACAAGATACGGACCCCACCGATTCGAATCATCCCCGTATCCTAACAACCTTCGAACCTTCCAGAAGGTGCTCAAGATCCAGGTGATTGCCTATAAATATGACACTCCCAGATTCTCTCAGGTATGCGCTCACAGCCTCCGGCTTACTGGCTCACTCTCACTCTCACTCTCACTCACTCTCTTGCTCCCTCACTGCTCGTCGGCGCTCCCCTAGAGCTCCCGATTGGCCATCCCTGGAGGGACTCCCCAGAGAGATCCTTCTCTCCATTTTCTATTGATCGCCGATCCCCACTGACTTGAGCGTCGAAGGGTCTTCTGCGGAGGGCCACCCCCAACGCCTCTGCGTGAGGACTTCTGTGCAGGTCTACTCGGGAGGAAGCCCAGATCAGGAGACCGATCGTGCCTAAGTCGGAGGACAGATCCCGGCGACAACAGCTTGTTTCTAAGATTTTCCCTTTATTTTTCTATAAATGGAGAACCTTTCTGGTAGTGCAGTTGGTTCACTGAGATCATTTCCAGCAGGTCCATGTCTCTTAGGTTCGAACTGTTCTCAATCTCGCTTGTTACTTCTGGAAATCTCCATGCCACGGTCTTCCATTGGTTGGTCAATATTGGTGCAACTGATCTCATCATTACTACCAGGCAACACATCTATGAACATATATAAAATCAGAAAAGGAGTCCAAATCGTCGTCCATGTCCATGCTAGGCTCAGTAACAGGCATGCTTGCTAGGGCCATTGTTGATGGCTCGTCCATGCTTTTATATTTGTTCTGCAAGAGGGAGCTTGGTGAATCAGAAGAGAACACATCCATGCCATTAATTTTGCCCATATTTAACTCGACGGGAGGACTACTGATGCATCCACTCTCAGGATTTCCGGCAAATGCTGCCACCATTGTTGACGTCTGAAGCTTGGATCGATGTAACTAATAGAATCGGTATTTGTGCAATTGATGCCATCATTGCCATCAGGCAACCACTGTGTGGACATTAGATCAGGAATGTCATCATAATACAAAGAGGCAATGAAAGAGTTCTGATCGTCTTTTTCCACATTGGCTTTGGTAGCAGGCAAGCTCGTGAGGGTCGTTAATGCCATTGAACCATTGTTACACCTCCTCTTTTGCCATTTAGTTGGAGTAGCTGCTGTTGTGTTCTGGTCCAAGCTTTGGAGGTTATTTTCCAAGAGAGAACTTGGTGTAGTAACTCAACCGGCCCACATCATGAGCCGTGCATCGAAGCACATGCAGTTCATGATCTCACGCCACGGGTGCTAATATGGGTACAACTGGCCACATGGCTTTTGGTCGTTGTTGAGGGGTAAAATCGCCGTTGCATTGATAACCGTACGAGGAGGCTAACATCAACCCCATCCCCCCTGCCCGCTACACTATGCCCATAGAGAACGAGTTAACTAGTGTGGTCCAACGGGTCGAGCAACCCATAGCTTGGTTCCTCCCGAGCTACCCATAGCTCGGCCTTCCCCGAGCAACCCATAGCTCGGTTCCTCTCGAGCTACCCATAGCTCGGTTCCTTCCAAGCTACCCATAGCTCGGTTCCTCCCGAGCTACCCATAGCTCGGTTCCTCTCGAGCAACCCATAGCTCGGTTCCTCCCTGAGCAACATGTAGCTCAGTCTTCCATGAGCAACCCGTAGCTCGGCTTCTCCCGAGCAACCCGTAGCTCGGTTCCTCCCGAGCTACCCATAGCTCGGTTCCTCCCTAGCAACCCATAGCTCGGCCTCCTCGAGCAATCCATTGACATGCATCTCTGTGGAACCCGACGTGGGAGAGCCCAAGTCTAGCATAACAGAATCCCAAACAAAGGATCATATCAACGAGTGGTCTAGGATCTACAATAATGGCCTAGAACCTACACACTCATCGAATCTCAGGCCATCAAAGAGCCCTCCCAGCCGTCGATCCTTCAATAAACAAGATACGGATCCCACCGGCCTCACAACAACCTGATTCGAATTATCTTCGTATCTTAACAACCTTTGAACCTTCCAGAAGGTGCTCAAGATTCAGGTGATTGCCTATAAATACGACACTCCCAGATTCTCTTAGGTACATGCGCACAGCCTTCTCCCACTCTCACTCTCTCTCTCTCCCTTCGCTACTCATTCTTCTCTCTCTCCGCCGTCGGTGCTCCCCTAAAGCTCCCGATTGGCCGCCCCTGGAGGGACCTCCCAGAGAGATCCTTCTTCTCATTTCTGTTGATCGTCGATCCCCGCTGACTTGAGCGTCAAAGGGTCTTCTGCGGAGGGCCACCCCCAGTGCCTCTCGCGTGAGGATTTCTGTGCAGGTCCGCCCAGGAGGAAGCCCGATCAGGAGACCGACCGCGCTCGAGTCGGAGGATAGATCCCGACGGCAATAGATTGGCGCTAGAGGAAGGGCCTCAAGTCCCATTAAAACTTGAAGAAAGGAGATAAGTATTTCGATCCGGAAGAGAGCCTCTCCAATGGCTAATCGAAGAAGAGCAACCTCTAAAGCCCAGGACCAGGTCATCTTCCAAAGACCTGATCCGATGAGCAACGTGGCGCCGCATCCGCCACCAGTTGAGACCCCGTCGCCGCCGGCTATCCCTGACCCATCTGGTTCAGGAGCACCTCGCAACTGCCCCCGCTCCATGCCTTCCTGAGGAGGCCGCATCCCCTTTTCTCTGGTCACCTCTTCTTCCGGTCCGCATGGACTTGCGGACCCCCATACCGACCCAAGGAGGACAGACCAGTCCCACGAGGGGGCTGCAATAGGGATCCTCCCAGATCTCGGCGGGCCCGATCCCTCTCTCCGGAGTCCTTCCGCCATGATTCGATGCCCTCTCCGCGCTCTCCTCGCCCGGCTCCTCCTCTTACATTTGAGGAGGAGATCCACCGATAACTCTGGAAGATACGTCAGGAGCTGAACGCTGCCAAGCAGGCTCATCCAGCTCAGCCCAAGGTGGAGCAGGGCATCCCCTTCACCAAAGGGATAATAGACGAAGTGATCCCCTCCCATGTTAAACTACCCGCCATCAAGCCCTACCATGGCTCTTCTGATCTGGATGATCATCTCAGTAGCTTCCGATCAATAATGATGTTCCACGGAGCATCATACGCGATCCTCTGCTGTGCCTTCCCTTCCACCCTCAGAGGATCGACCCGAACCTGGTTCAACGCCTTGAAACCAGGTTCTGTTGATTCATTCGATGAGCTGAGCCATCTTTTTATTGGCCAGTTCGTCAGTAGCCGCCACCACCGACAAAGATCCGACTCCCTCTCTGAAGTTAAGTAGAGAGAGGGGAGTCCTTGAGAAATTACCTTGGCCGTTTCAACAAGGCCATGCTGGAGGTGGACCACCTTAATCATGAGGTGGCTATGTCTGCCCTAGCAGGGGGAGTCTTGAAGGAGAGCGACTTCTACCTAGCGATGGAGTCAGCTACCCCCCGAACCTCTTCGATATGATGGCCCTGGCAGATAAATACGCTAGGGTCGAAGAATCACGGAGAGCTGCCCATGCCGAGCTGGCAAAGAAGAAAGAACCTAAAGGTTCGGACAGGCACCGATCCATCCGTCAGCCAAGCCCGCCTCGTCGCCAAAGAGCTCCCCCGTCACCGCCGACAAATCGCTTCCGGAGCCCCCCAGGCGATTCGACGGTACACTCCACTCACTGTACCCAGGGCAAATCCTCATGGAGATAGAGCGCCAGCTCCCCCGACCAACTCCTCTCGAGGGAACCCAACTCGGAGGGACCCCACCAAATACTGCCGCTATCACCGGGAGCATGGCCACGACACCGAGGAATGCTGGCAGCTGAAGAATGAAATTGAGAGGCTGATCTACGGGGCCGACTGAACCAGTTCAGGAGGCGCCCGAGCCAGGACAAGGGGGTGACCGCCAGCCGAGCCCCAGCAACCTCCTCCTCCTCCCAATCCACCCGTAATTGGCCACATTAACATGATTGAAGAGGCCGGTGGCTCGAGCTCCGGAAATGATGACGAAGGCTCGGTGCCAAAGAAAGCGCGAACGGGTGAGCTCTCCTTCTCCGACGATGATCTCCAAGGGATACAGTTCCCACATGATGACGCACTGGTTGTATCCTCAATTTAAATAACTACGATGTAAGTCAATCCTTATTGATAGTGGAAGCTCGTGAATGTTTTGTACCTTGATGTGTTTGCCAAGATGAGATTGCTCATGGAAAACCTCCGAGCCGTAGACTCCACCCTAATGGGGTTCACAGGCGACGTCATCATCCCAGAGGGGTCGTAACCTTAACGGTTCGGGCAGGAACCTGGCCCCTTGTGGCCACTGTTCACACAGACTTCCTAGTGACTAAGCTCAGGTCCCCCTACAATGCGATATTGGAAGACCCGGCCTGATGTCTCTCAAAGCCATCGTCTCCATCCCACACCTATCTATGAAATTCCCACCAGGCGAGGAGTTGGTGTTGTCTAAGGAAGCCAAACTATGGCTCGGCAGTGTTTTGTCACAGCCTTCAGTCCAGAATGCCCGAAGTTGATGGGCTGGATGCTCAGAGGAATTCGCCGAGCAACGAGGGGAACCAGCCGAAGAACTGGAGGAAGTACCACTGGACGAGCTCGTCCCGACCGAACCATAAAGATCGGGTCGCTGCTGAAAGGCAAATCCCGGCAGGAGCTGATCGACTTCCTCCGAGCAACGCCAATGTTTTCGCCTGGTCCGCCTCCGACATGCCAGGGATCAGCCCCGAAGTTCTTGTCCACGCCTTAACGTGGACGAAATGTACCGGCCCGTCAAGCAAAAGAAGAGGAGTTTCGCCCCAGAGCGGCAGAGAGCTATTGAGAGGAGGTTGATAAACTTCTCAAGGCGAACTTCATTCGGGAGGTGAATTACCCAAGCTGGCTGTCAAATGTCGTCATGGTAAAAAGTCGAGCGGCAAGTGGTGGATCTGCATCGACTTCACCGACCTCAACAAAGCTGCCCGAAGGACAGCTTCCCCCTCCCCGAATTGATCAGCTTGTGGATGCCACCTCGGGTCACCAAATGCTGTGTTCATGGATGCCTACTCGGGCTACAACCAGATCCGGATGGCCCCGAAGATGAAGAAAAGACCGCCTTCATAACCGACCGAGGTACTTACTGTTACCGTGTTATGCCTTTCGGTCTTAAAAATGCAGGTGCCACCTACCAAAGGCTGGTCAACAAAGTCTTCAAAGAACAAATCGGCCGGAACATGGAGGTATACGTCGACGACATGCTGGTCAAAGAGCAAAGAAGCATCACAGCACATCGAGGATCTCTCGAGAGCTTCGCAACACTCGCAAATATCGGATGAAGCTCAATCCGACTAAGTGCGCCTTCGGCGTTAACTCTGGGAAGTTCCTCGGCTTCATGGTCTCCCAGCGGGGTATCGAAGCTAACCCCCAGAAGATCCAAGCTCTCCAGCAGATGGCCCCCGGCGTCTATTAAAGAAGTCCAGCGCCTAACCGGGAGGATAGCGGCCCTTAACCGTTTCGTGGCTCGTTCCGCCGAAAGGTGCCTCCCCTTCTTCAAAACTCTCCGGTCGGCCAAGAATTTCCAGTGGACCCCCGAGTGTCAAAAATCATTCGAAGATCTCAAGAAGTACCTCGGCTCTCCCCCTCTCCTCAGCAGTCCAAATCCCGGGAGACATTGTGCCTGTATCTGGCTATCTCCGAAGGTGTCGTTTGCTCGGTGCTGGTTAGAGAAGAAAATAAGGCCCAAAGCCGATTTATTATGTCAGCAAACTGCTCCGAGACGCGGAGACGAGGTATACCCGGATCGAGAAGATGGTGTTGGCCTTGATCACCTCAGTCCGAAAGTTGCGGCCATACTTCCAAGCACATTCTGTGACGGTCCTGACTGACCAACCCATCAAGGCGGTGGTCCACCGTCCGAAGACATCGGGGAGAATGACCAAATGGGCCATCGAGCTGAGCGAGCACGACATCCGATTTCAGCCTCGCCCGGCCATCAAAGCTCAGGTGCTAGCCGATTTCCTCCTCACATGTACCATCCGGAGGACGGCTCCACCCTGACTCCCCCGAGAAACCAAAATCTGCCGCCCGGTGGCTCCTCCATGTGGACGGGTCATCCAACGCCCATCGCTCCGGTGCGGGTTTGGTCCTCACCAGCCCGGAGGGGGAAACTTTTGAATATGGCGTCTGCTTCTCCTTTTCGGCCTCCAACAACGAAGCTGAATATGAAGCTCTGCTGGCCGGTCTCCAGATCGCCCGCAGCCTTAAGGTGGAGAAACTGAATGCCTTCACCGACTCCCAGCTGGTGGCAGGTCACGTGCGAGGGGAGTTTGAGGCCCGGGAACCGAACATGATCCGATATCTCCAAGAGGTTCGGAGCCTACTCTCCCATTTTCCCGAATTTGAGATCATTCAGATTCCTAGATCTAAAATGCCCGTGCCGACCTGCTATCTCGGCTAGCGGCTGCAGAATCAATGGACGCGAACAAAAATTCCACCTGGAGACCTTGGAGAGACCTAGTATCTCGGAAGCTGACCGAGTGATGCAAGTTGAGGCCGAACCATCATGGTTCGACCCCATCCTGAAGTACCTCAAAGAAGGGTCACTCCCGGCCGATCGAAGGGAGGCCAGAAGGCTAAAGCTGCAAGCCACCCACTATGTGCTAATTGATGACCAGCTCTACAAGCGGTCCTTCTCTATGCCATTGCTTAGATGCCTCGCCCATCTAAGGCTGATTATGCCTTCAGGAGGTGCACGAGGGATTTGCGGCAACCATCTTGGAGCCGGTCCCTGTGCCACAAGGTGCTGCATCAAGGTTACTATTGGCCAACCATGCAGAAGGATGCAGACGACCTTGTCGAGCTTGCGACCCATGCCAAAGACACTCAAGTATTCAGAGGCTGCCCTCCGCCATCCTGGTCCCCATTTCCTCCGCTTGGCCCTTTGCCAAGTGGGAATGGACATTCTCGGCCCATTTCCGCTCGCCATGGGGCAACGAAATTTTTGTTCGTCGCCATCGATTACTTCACCAAATGGGTCGAGCGGAAGCAGTCACTCAAATAACTGAGGCTCGGGCCAGGGATTTTGTGTGGAGATCCATCATCTGCCGCTTCGGCCTCCCGCACACCATCATCATTGACAACGGCAAACAATTAAACAATCAGAAGTTTCGTCAGTTCTGCGAGGCACAGGATCCATCACCGCCTTACCTCGGTCGGGCATCCACAGGCTAACGGAGCAGCCAAAGTAACCAACCGAACCTTGCTTCAAGGGATCAAAGCTCGACTCTCCAGAGCCCGAGGCAGGTGGGCAGACGAATTGCACCATGTCCTATGGGCCTACCGCACCACCCCGAGAGTGCCCACAGGCGAAACCCCATTCCAAATGGCCTTCGGCACAGAGGCCGTCATCCCCGTGGAGATAGGACTCCCTTCTCTGCGGGTGGAAAGCTACTCGAAGGAAGCCAGCAATGAGCAGCTCCGCGCCAACCTTGACTTGGTAGAGGAGATCAGAGAAAAAGCTCGGATCCGAATAGCTGCCTACCAGCAAAGAGTGGCCCGTTACCATGCCTCCAGAGTCAAAGGGAAAGCTTTCTTGCCTAGCGACCTTGTTCTTCGGAAAGCATCTGTCTCCAAACCGCTGGAGCAAGGAAAGCTAGCCCCAAACTGGGAAGGCCCCTACCAAGTAGCGGAGGTCATCAGACCCGGGACCTACAAGCTGTAAGATCTAAGCGGAAGATCCATCCCTCGGACGTAGAATTCGGACAACCTCCGCAAGTATCATCAGTAGGGTACGCCCTCTATAGGCTCGCCTTCTTAAATTTTTGTTGGCACGTTGTTTCATAATTCATGACATAAATCACCATATTATATCGCCAAAAATCGTGAAAAGAAACAGATGCTGCTTACCAATCCTCGGCACGACCGAGTTACCTGTTTAAGCAGAAAATCTTCAAACCTCGGCTGGGCCAAGAAACAGATCTCCAAACCTCGGCTGGGCTGAGCAACAGATCTCCGAACCTCGGCTGGGCTGAACAACAGATCTCTGAACCTCGGCTGGGCCGAGCAGCTAATCTCCAAACATCGACTGGGCCGAGCAACTAATCTCCGAACCTCGGCTGGGCCGAGCAACTAATCTCCGAACCTCGGCTGAGCCGAGCAACTATTCTTCGAACCTCGACTGGGCCGAGCAACTAATATCCGAACCTCGGCTGGGCCGAGCAATAAATCTCCGAACCTCGGTTGGGCCGAGCAACTAATCTCCGAACCTCGGCCGGGCCGAGCAACAAATCTCTGAACCTCGGTCGGGCCGAGCAACTAATCTCTGAACCTCGGCCGAGCCGAGCAACTAATCTCCGAACCTCAGCTAGGCCGAGCAACAAATCTCCGAACCTCGGCTGGGCCGAGCAACTAATCTCCGAACCTCGGCTGGGCCGAGCAACTATTCTTCAAACCTTGACTGGGCTGAGCAACTAATCTCCGAACCTCGACTGGGCCAAGCAACTATTCTTCGAACCTCGGTTGGGCCTAGCGGTGAATTCTAAAGCCCTGGCCAAAATCGGAGTGCACAAGCCCCGGCTAAAATCGGAGTGCGTAAGCCTCGGCAAAAACTGAAGCACGCAAACCTCGATTGAAGCCGAAGGACTTTCGAACAGTCCCCAGAACTTTCGCCAGTTTGAAAAATGCACACCGTGCAAAACCGTCAGTAGACACAAAGTCTGCGCCTTTAGCAAATCCCTAAATGGCCGCCCACGAACCCCAGACAAAGTCAGGGAATCCCCCCTACTGCTAAATCCCCGAGCAATATCCCTGCACCTTATCACCCAAGCGCCTGTCTCGCTCCGCAAACGAGACCACAACTTATCACGTAAGCCCACGGGACCGCCCAGGTCCCCCTTTGGTTCAAACAGGAACAAGCAGTTTTTCCTTTTTTATGAACTAAACAACGGTCTCAACAGAAAAAAAAGATTGCCAAAAAAGGACTTTTCTCTTTATTTATTATAAGGAAAAGTACAGAAATAAAGAGTGAAAAATGGCCTTCGCAGAGGCCTAATGTCTCCCCCCAGGAGCTGCCAGGTCTTCCACATGCCGGGACAGCTCGACGACTTGCTGACGGAGGGATGCTATCTCCCCCTTCTGCCGGTCTATGACCCGGCGAAGGGCCTCGGCCTCCCTCGTGGAAATGGAGAGATACTCCTCGACCACCTTCTCGAGCTGCTTGTGGCTTGCAAAAGCTGATGCCAAGGCCATACCATCAACCATCACGGTGGAATGGCTCCCCTAGGAGCCCCCACGGCCGTTGCTGACAATGCCTGACTCTCCGTTCGATTGCCCTTCCCCCTAAGAAGCCATACTCGCTTTCAGGAGCTGTCGAGAGGCTAGCCGAGGGGATGACGAACACTGACATCCCCCTCGCCCATATTTATACCACCCTGGTGAGTATCTCGAGCAGTCGGGTCATTAATCCCGACCCATGAGAATCTGCCGCGTGTCGCCACTTTGGCAGGCACCCATAGGAAATGAAGAGTCGCGCCCCCTCCCGAGGAAAATTGGTAAACGTCGATGAGTTACTCGGGAACCCCCCTCCTTCTCTAGAAACTGGGTTCCTTCCGATCTACCGGGCCCCCATGGAGTAAATGTTCCCGAAGCCCCATCGGATCTCCTCGAATCAGCCGCCTTCAAGAAGCGCATCGGCAGCTGACGATAGCTCGCTTCCCTCGGTAACCATCAAAACATAAATGTCGGGCATACTCATGCACTGCTCGTTCCACACCGAATCTCGTAGGAACCAAATATCTGGAGTCTCGGCGATAACCGAATTACCCCTTTGAACAAACAAATCCCCAAACCTCGGCAGGGCCGAGCTATAAGTCTCCGAACCTCGTTCGGAGTCATGGAATACGTTATACCGCTAAGAATCCCGATAAAAGCCGAGGAATCCTTCCCACCATCAAGGCCCCAGCATAAGGCCAAGATGCGTGTCTCATTATCGCAAGACCCGACCAGACCAAACGATCTCCAAAGTTCCATTCGAATTCGGGCAGCTTATGAGCCCCGACTAGGTCAGATAGTACGGAATCCTTGGCCAAGAACGAGTGATATCCCTGCGCCTTGTTTCGTTGCCAACAATAACTCTCGGCACAAAAGAAATAAAAACTAGGAGAAAGAACAAAACTTTCTTTATTTCATTACCATCGAAATGAATTACAACTGCCTGAGAGGCATTACAAGTGCATTGGAATGCATGAAATAAAAACGAGTACATAGCTCAGCCAAGCTGCTCCAAGATAGCTTCGGGTGACAATGATGCTTCGGCATCCGATCCAACGAATCAGGCAAGCCACGGACCAGTCAGCTCGAGCTGATAATGAGCAGATGACTCAGCTCGATCGTTGCGACCAGCTTCAATTAATAATAAAATCTCGGCATCCAACCCGAGATATCAGAGAAATCAGAAAGGGTGGACGGGTTTTTGCCCCAAACCACCCAACCGAAGGGCCCTCCGACGAGCAGGGAGAAAGCTCATGGACCCTGATACCGGGGCACTCCCCCAAATCTAGTATGTACCGTTAGCCATTGCCCAAGTCAAAAGGCAACGTACTAGCAGACAACACACTATCACCCCCTCCTCACGTGGCAAAAGATTCCCCTGGCAGACGAGCCCAGGAATCCGGACCAGGGGAGGAGGAGAAGTTCACGCAAGTCATAGGGAGCACGCGTACACTTCCAACCTTGCGTCCCCAAGGCTGAACCACAAAGGTCACACAGGAAGCGTATATGTGCGCTCTCCATGCGATCTCTGCAAACCTCCTGTGCACTCTCCATACGATCTCTAGGGCTCCTTTCTTGAGGGCAAGCCACCCCCGGCGGCTCCTTCGTCACCCCAACTGTCCAGAGGATGACGACAACTTGCAGGAGGAAAGCTCGGTCCTCCCGCTCTAAGCCCCAGAGAGACAGGCATTGTGTGTACCTTCACAATTTACAGAAAAGAAAACTTTGGGATGGCCTAACACAGCCCTCTTTCCCCTTTTTATAGGCGGAGACGAACCGGGAATAGCTATCGAAACAGAAAGCCCCGAGATTTGAAATGCCAAACCCACGCCACCATGTGGCCTCCTGAAATGAAAACAGTGCCCCACAATGCGCGCCAAGCGCGTCGCCCGAGCCGTGACGCATGCCAAAAGATTATCTCTGATCCCGCATCATGGGCTTTAAATACAGAAAACCATCAATCGATCTTGTAGATACGGGCGGATTCGAGGGATCTTCCCGCGAAAATGATATCCTCCAATGGCAAATAAGCACTTACACCACACGCCAAAGCGACCTGCCTTGGAAAAGACAAAGCACTGACAGGGGTAATAAATAGATGCGAAGGCCAAACCCTCCCTTTACCAAAAGAATAAAGGGGTGACAGCGAAGGTTCAACAAACCCCCTGCTCAGGGACAAACTTCCCTCTTTTCGTCGAAGGCACGATCACAGTTTGGCCACTGGTAAGGTGGACTACCTCGGCCCTAGCCGAGCTACTCCATCCCTCGGCCCTAGCCGAGCTACTCCATCCCTCGGCCCTAGCCGAGCTACTTCATCCCTCGGCCCTAGCTGAGCTACTTCATCCCTCGGCCTTAGCCGAGCTATTTCATTCTTTGGCCCTAGCCGAACCACTGTGCCATTCGGTTAAAGCCGAATTGAATCATCTCTTAACCTCCTTTTGTACCAAGCTGTGTTGTTGCTCGACTCTTTCGTCGGGACTATCCCTATGCCTTGGCCTCGACCAAGATGTTCCTTCAAATTCGAGCCGGAAAACCAACCAAACGGCGCTCGTAGTTGGGACTAAAATTCAAGACACGAAACCATCCAAGAAAGACAAATAAATGAAAAACAACTGACCTATTTACTGATTTCCAATCAAACTACAAAACAAAAGAAAGAGAAAATACATATGGGCCCCCAAAGGGTCAAGACTTGGGATCAGACCCGGCATCTCCTGCGGCAGCACCAGCGGGAGCATCGCTTGGCCCCCCCTTCTCGATGGTGTCCCATCGGGGTACCTTGGCGGCAACGTCAACTCCTAGAACAGCTTCTAGATCGACGTCAGAAATCTCTCCATATTCGTCTTCCTCAGCCCTCGAGGTGCGTGTCTCATAATACTCGGCTTCCAAGCAAGACAGGTCCAGGTCAGGATAAGTCTGAGCAATCTTAGCCCGTGCCTCCTCTTTGTCGAGCTGGAATGCATCGGCACAGGCCGCCCTATGTTCATCGGCAAACTCGATAGAGTTCTTGTACTCCTCCACCGCCGAAGAGACCCGCGCGTTCGCCTCGGCCAATTGCTTCTCCAATTCGAAGATCCTTCGGTGCCTCGAGGCCACCTCCTCTCTGAATGCCGTCAACCGCTCCTGAAACTCCTGGCTCATCTTGTTCAACTGCAGACAAAGAGCCAGGTAAGGAAGAAGTCGAAAGGCCAAAACAGATAAAACAGATAACGCCCTACCTCCTCACCCCGCCGAGCTAGCTCGCCGTCCAGCACTTGGACCCTATTGAGAGCCTTCGACTTAGCGATTGATTTTGACGAAGGCTCTCTTTGAGTTCGTCCACCTGGGACTGAGTGTCTCCAATTTCTTGATGGGCATAGTCGAGCTCGTCGGAAAGTCGAGCAGCTCGTTCATCCGACCACTTTAGCCAATCCTTTGTGTCGGTGAGCTCTTTATTCACACGGGTGAGGTGGTCCTGCTGCCGCCGACACCTATGCTCTTCCTCCTCGAGCCTCTTGCTCCAGTTGCCCTTATCTTCAGCATGGCTGGCTTTCAACTGATCCCACCTCTTATCAAAAACTGTTGCATAGAATTGACCTTGCTCTCGTGCTCTGCCTTGGCCTGAGATAGCTCCAGACTAACCTTCTCGGATTGCTCGCGGAAGCCTTGAAGCTCACTGACCTGTGTAGCAAGTTGAGAGGCTCTTTCCCTCTCAACTGCAAGAACCCTGCGAGCCTCCTCGAGCTCCCTCTGAAGGACCACCAGGGCTCAGGAAAGTTTATCTATAGAATCCACCCTCTCCTTGAGGTGATCGACCTCCTGGCGGGCCCGAGCCCAAGCTCCAACGACCAGATGCAAGCGCCATTTCAGCGCCCTCATGATCAGGGCATTCTGCAAAAAGGATTGCACACATAAAGAATACAGTCGAACTAGCTGACTAAAGACCCTACTTCAGTGTGATAACTTACCCGAGATGCGTAATCAGTAGCAATCCTCGTAAGGGCAAGATCGTCGATCTCGGAAAGAAGAAAAGCCTCATTCGGCACTCCGGTGTATCTAAAGGCCATCTCGATAAGGTCCTCCGGATAATTCCCTCCTGTCGAGGAACCCTTTCCCCCTTGGAATGCATACCACATCAAAGTGGAGAGCATGGCGCTCACCTCCGGGTCGCGTGAGTGAAAGTCTGCGCTCAGGGAGCCAACCTGGGAACCCGCGGCCCATGAGGCCCTCGGTTGGCCGGCCTCCTCCACCAAAGCCCTCATTTGAGAAGCCTCGGGCATTTCGACTCCGGCGAGGGAGCCCCGGCCTAAACGTCCCTTTGCTCAACGGCTCCCCTCCTTCTCCTTCTTCCCCCTCTTCTGCTTCTGCCTCCTCGAACATTCCCCTACCCCCAATAGACTCCTCAGGAACTTCGGCTTCCCCCGGGGCCTCCTGTGCCTCGGTGGAAGGCCCTTCACTAGAAAGCACCCCGCGAGTTTTGATCGCCGGTTCGGCAGGTTCGGCCATCCCTTCGTCGCCTGCTGGCTCTCCCACCAGCAGCCCAGGCCGAACCTCGGTGGCCGTAGCCACTTCTCCCACTTCGAGCAAGGCGGAGGTCACTCCCGCCTTCGCCTGTAACCTCTCCGAGCCACCGACCTCCAATGAAGGAGACCGAGCCGCCCCGCCCACGGGGGTCCCCAAGTGAACCGGCGTTGCTCCCTCGCCATCGTCGGACAAAATGACAACAAGTGGGGAGGAAATTCTAGTAGCCTCCTTCAAAACCCCTGCGGCATCCCAATCTTCGCCATGACTCTATTTTTCCCAAGGGAAACCGCCTCAGGGCGAAGATGAAGTGTATCAACCAAGACGTCCGGAACCGCCACTACAGGCACCATGAAAATCGAGATCTCCTACGTGGTGCTTCCCCAGCTGTTGCCTTCGCTCCTAAGGAACGATGGATCCACCTCGAAAAGGCAAGATGACCACGCAGCATTAATTAGGACATCATTGCGGGGGCTATCAAGTACATGTCCCCTCGTTCGGATCGCGCCACCTAAGTCTATACTCCCTACGCCCGAACCTACGTTTCGAACTAGGGAGTGGGGGGCATGTGTTGAGGGGTAAAATCACCATTGCATTGATAACAGTGCGAGGGGGCTATGATCAGCCCCATCCCCCCGCCCGTTACACTGCGCCCGTAGAGAACGAGCTAACTAGTGTGGTCCAGCGGGTCGAGCAACCCATAGCTCGGTTCCTCCCGAGCTACCCATAGCTCGGCCTTCTCCGAGCAACCCATAGCTCGGTTCCTCCCGAGCTACCCATAGCTCGGTCTTCCCCGAGCAACCCGTAGCTCAGCTTCTCCCGAGCAACCCGTAGCTCGGTTCCTCCCGAGCTACCCATAGCTCGGTCTTCCCCTAGCAACCCATAGCTCGACCTCCCCAAGCAATCCATGGCTTGACATGCATCTCCGTGGAACCTGACGTGGGAGAGCCCAGGTCTAGCGTAACAGAATCCCAAACAAAGGATCATATCGAGGAGGGGTCTAGGATCTACAATAACGGCCTAGAACCTATACACTCATCGGATCTCAGGCCATCAAAGAGCCCTCCCAGCCGTCGATCCTTCAACAAACAAGATACGGATCCCACCGGCCTTACAACAACCTGATTCAAATCATCTTCGTATCTCAACAACCTTCAAACCTTCCAGAAGGCGCTCAAGATTTAGGTGATTGCCTATAAATACGACACTCCTAGATCCTCTCAGGTATGCACGCATAGCCCACTCCCTCTCTCACACACACACACACTCTCTCTCTCCTTCGCTGCTCATTCTTCTCCCTCTCCACCATCGGCGCTCCCCTAGAGCTCCCGATTGGCCGCCCCTGGAGGGACCTCCCAGAAAGATTATTCTCCTCATTTCTGTTGATCGTCGATCCCCGCTGACTTGAGCGTCGGAGGGTCTTCCGCGGAGGGCCACCCCCAACGCCTCTCGCATGAGGACTTCTGTGCAGGTCCGCCCAGGAGGAAGCCCGATCAAGAGACCGACCGCGCCTGAGTCGAAGGACAGATCCCGGCGGCAACAGTCGTATTTAATCACGCATTCGTCGAACTAGTAATTCAATTTTAACTCTACATAATTACAAAACAATATTTAAAATGATTATCTAATTAAAAAGTAATATTGTTTAAAAGAATGTATGCTGGTATCTTACCATATTTTTTTTTTAATGAACTTAAAAGACACCCTCAGCAAACTACGTTTTTGGATGGCTCCAGTGGGGTGTTATATTATTGTTAAGGAGTGTGGGTAACAAAATAAACTTTATCAAATCCATATTTTTTAAAATTTGTTTGCGAGGCTCTGTGAGCATAGCTATGGTGAATAAAGAGCATGATTGATGATTTGGATAACAGACAAATTGGATGCATCCTTTGCTAGAAATTAGGTTTGGATTCGTTCCAGATCTAGCAGACAAGATGCTAACTTCTGAGCCAACCAGTTGTATTTCAACTTCGCCCGGATCTAGTCCTATTCACTCAAACCACATATCTTTTATCACTCCATGGGTATTTGGCATTGGCTCCAGCTTAATTCAGATCACAGTCCACTTCAACTTCCATTCTTCGGATCTCTTATATTTGCTAAGGATGATCACTGTTTAGCTGCTCTATGTTTTGAGTGCTCTATAAAAAGGACTGTATCCCATAAGTTGCCCAAGAAGCATGATTCATAAAGTCTTTGTTTGACGTGGGAGGGCGGTGGAAAATTCAATCCTAAAAATCGATTGGAATTCCGATGAATCTCACTAATCCCGGTCACGGTGGATTGGAAATGCCGAGGTGAACCATGCGGTCGGAGAGCAGAACACCTCATCCGCCCACCCGCCCACCCGCCCACAGAGTTCAATTTTCCAAGCGTTTAATATATTCTTGCAACAGGGGGGATTCTTGGGATAATCTGGACTTCCATGGCTCCCGAGCAGTTAGCTTGCGTTTAGTTGCATTCCAGTGATTTTGTTATAGCATTTTCTGTTCTTCCTGGCAGTCTATTTGCCATTTCAACCCATCTATTGCCCAACTCCAGATGGGATAGAATTATTATTCTCTCTTCTTCCTCCGTCCAAGAACCCACCTACATAGATGAAGTCGTCACGGTCAGTTCGTAGCATTTACTTAACAGATTTCCAGTTAAGTAACATCAACACTCTCATTCTATTGAAGAATTCTTATGTTGGGTTGTAATGCACTTTCTTAAATCTAGTCAATACTCATTAAATGTCGCCTAGAACTGATTGTAGAGTCCAGATAGTTCTATAATAGAAAGTGTTTTCTGTTCTCTAGGAGTGTTTGAATTGTTCAAGAGTTTTCTCAAGAGGTCCTACATATATTTGTATTCAATGGCTTATCAAGTAACCAATGAAAGAATAGCACTCTGTTTCTCTGTAACAGAGTTGCATCAGTTTGCTTTTACTATCTAACCAACCAACAAATTAACATCAGAGCAGAGTTTTGATAACATAGCTGGGGCGTTTTCATCATCAGAAGCAGAATATAGCAAGCCAAGTTTGGCTTTTTCTTCAGGCGAAAACAATAGTGTTTGGCTTTCGATTATTCCAATCTTTGGAGGGGAAAATTATGAGTTTTGGAAGGTCAAAAATGAGGACATTGCTGCTGTCAGAAGGGCTCTGGAGCATTCTTGCTGAAGGATATGATGAACCAGCAGATGAAAGTCAACTTTCAGCCACAGAAAAGGCGAAGCTTGAAGCGAACAGAATGACTGATGCTAATGCTCTCTTGAAAATTTAGAATGCATCCCATCAGCTACTTTTCCAAGAATTATTAGAGCCAAGACATCCATGGAGGAATTTTGCAACGAGAGTTGCAAGGTGATGGAAGGGCAATAACTATCAAACTGCAAACTTCACATGGAGAGTTTGAAAATCTCAGAATGAAGGAGATAGAATCCATAAAAGATTATTTTTCAAGAGTCATTGAAGTTGTTAACCAAATGTGGACTTATGATGAAAATATAACAGATCAAATGATTGTTGAAAAGATTTTGATTAGCTGACCAAAAAAATATGATCCTATTGTTACTGCTATTGAGGAGTCTGAAGATCTCAGCACTTTGTCAATTGAACAATTGACTAGAAGCTCTCGAACAAAGAAGGCTAAGACCAGGAGATCAATATGTGTAGAGTGCTTTCTAGACAAAACTTACCTTCAAATCTCCCAAATTTTACAAGACAAATGATTCAAAAAATGACCAGACGAAAGGAGATCACAAAAAGGTATGGCTTTTATGCGTCCTGAATCAGTTGTAAAAAATCAAATTATACAACATCAAAGTTGTTGGTTTCGTGGAAAGCCCCAATTCCATCACTGTAAAAAGTTTGGACATGTAGAGAAAAATAGTTGCTTAAAATTGAAAATCAAACTAATTTTTCTGAATGAAAAGATGGTGATGACGATGATGATAATGTGGATCAATCTCTAAAGAAGAAGATAGTATTTTCTATCCTGATGGTGTCTGTAGCAATCATATGCCAAGAAATGAGAAAATATTTCTTGATGTGGATACTAGAGTTACACCTAAGGTACGGTTGGAAAATAGGGAAATTGTGCAATCAAAAGGAAAAGGAAGAGTTGCTATATTCAAAGGCCCAACTATTGGTCATGGAAAAGTCTTTGTACACCGCCCTCGGTGCAGCAAGTCCTACGTGGGCTGCACTGCCTCTCCTGATTAGTCCACGTAGATCCTACGTGGCTGACGATGCGGAACGGTATGGCTCTGCTACGATGTTACGTTCTGATCGTAACGGCCATTAAAAGTGCTTCTCTTTTATTTTAAAATTGCTGTGCAGACAAAAATGCCCTTTCCCTCCAGCCTACTTCTACTGCCATTTTTTCTTGGATTTCATCTATGCAAGAAAAACTCTTTCTTCCCCCTCGCTCTGGCTTTCGGATGCTAAGGAATCAGTCCAAGGTTTGAGCAAGATTCTGAGCCCTCACTCTGGCTTTCGGATGTTAAGGAATCAGTCCTAGGTTTGAGCAAGATCCTGAGCCCTCGCTCTGAGGAGTCCGGTCAGAAGAAAACTTCTGAAGAAATGTCATCCGCAGCAGGAAGTAAAAAGTCCTTGTTCCCACTTCTTTGTAAAGCTCCTTTATTACACCAACAGTTTTTTATCGCTAGAGGAAGTTAATGTGTGACCAAACTGTTTAATGCGTCGGTAACTTCCTTAGACCAAAACAGTTTGACATTCCGGGAGTCATAACTGTTTAGAGTTTACTATTTTGTAGCACGAATGTCATACTCTTTTAACTAGGATGTTATACCTTATGAACTGGGTGTCGTTAGAGTGTTTCGGCCTATATTCCCCGTTATTTCCTGTCCATATAGCTCTAGTGTCGTCATAAAAGCTACGATACCCCAAATTTACTGTTAAGACATCGTAGTTACAAGCCTACGATACCCGTGCTTATAACTGACCATGGAGAGAGCATGGGAATGGATATAAAGAAGAGGAGAAGAGGGGGGAGGGGCATTCTACGGAGGGCCAAGAGGAGAAGAGGGGGGAGCGACTCCCCAGTTTAAACCTTAAGAGTCCCGAAACGGGTGTCGTCGCCTTAAAACTAGGGTGTCGTCAAATGAGAGCTGGGGTGTCATAAGAGCCTAAATCGGGGATGTCGTCGGTCCCCGCCTTTTAATAGTCACAGAACGGGTGTCATCGCCTTAAAGGTAGGGTGTCATCGCACATGAGAGCTGTAGTGTCGTCATAAAAGCTACGACACCCCAGATTTACTTTAAGACACCGTAGTTACAAGCCTACGACACTCATGCTCCAAACGAATCCTGGAGAAAAGCCTCGCGACATCGCATGAGAAAATCAGGAGTATTGCGACACCTAAGTTAAAGAAATAAGACACCTTGTTAAACAAATACGACACCCCTGTTATGCTCGGCCAAAAATCCTTCGCGACACCGCAGTTCAAACATCACGACACCCTAGAAATAACGCTATGACACCCATGCTTATAACCTTACGACACCTAAGTTGGGGATATCGTCGGTCCCCGCCTTAACAGTCCCCACACGGGTATCGTCGCGCTAAAGCTAGGGTGTCGTCAGATGAGAGCTGGGGTGTCGTAACAGCCTAATTTGGGGATGTCATCGGTCCTCGCCTTAACAGTCCCCGCACGGGTGTCGTCACGCTAAAGCTAGGGTGTCATAAGAACCTAAGTCGTCGGTCCCCGCCTTAACAGTTCCAACACGGGTATCATCGCCTTAAAGCTAGGGTGTCGTCGCGCTAAAGATGGGGTATCATAAGAGCCTAAGTCGTCGGTCCCCGCCTTAACAGTCCCGGCATGGGTGTTGTCGCCTTAAAGCTAGGGTGTTATCGCGCTAAAGCTGGGATGTCATCATATGAGAACTGGGGTGTCGTTAATAGCCTAGGTCGGGGATGTCGTCATTCGCAACACCAGTTGAAACCTTACGACACCCCAGTTGAAACCTTAAGACACCCGTTCACGCTTAGGAGAAAACTTTACCACATCCCAGGATGAAATCGGTCAAAAAACAGTGACGATATCCAAGCTCCCTTATCCTTCGGTCTCAACGCCACCCTAGTACCAATGCTACGATGCCGCAATTGAAACCTCACGACACCCTAGTACCAATGCTATGACACCCTTGCTTATAACTGACCATGGAGAGAATCCCCACGACACCCCAGGAGGAATTCGACCGAAAATGCTTCGCGACACCCCAGTTGAAACCTCATGATACCCTTGGTATAAACTTATGACACCACTACGATAAATTTGACCTAGACGGGAATTTTGACATCACCCTAGTTGTCATCGCACCTTAACAGTCCCCGCACGGGTGTCGTTACCTTAAAGCTAGGGTATTATCGCTCTAAAGCTGGGGTGTCATAAGAGCCTAAGTCGTCGGTTCCTGCCTTAACAGTCCCGGCACGGGTGTCGTCGCCTTAAAGCTAGGGTGTCATCGCGCTAAAGCTGGGGTGTTGTAAGAGCCTAAGTCGTCGGTCCCCACCTTAACAGTTCCGGCACGGGTGTTGTCGCCTTAAAGCTAAGGTGTCGTCGCACTAAAACTGGGATATCGTAAGAGCCTAAGTCATCGGTCCCCGCCTTAACAGTCCCGGTACGGGTGTCGTCGCCTTAAAGCTAGGGTGTCATCGCGCTAAAGCTGGGGTGTCGTAAGAGCCTAAGTCGTCAGTCCTCGCCTTAATAGTCCCTGCACGGGTGTCGTCGCCTTAAAGCTAGGGTGTCGTCGCTCTAAAGCTGGGGTATTGTAAGAGCCTAAGTCGGAGATGTCATCACCTTAAAGCTAGGGTATCGTCCGATGAGAGCTGGGGTGTCATAACAACCTAATTGTGTTGTCATATTTCTTCAAGTGAGGTGTCGTATTTTTTTAACCTTGGTGTCCTAATGCTTTGTCAGGATATATTGACAACTAAATCAATGGATATCATTGTTCATGACTGTGTGCCTATATTTCCACAAACGATGCTGAAATTATTGATCGGAAGGAAATCGAGCACACTCCCGACCGTGCACCTTCACCCATCTCTCCAAAAGCAGGGGTTGATACTGTAGTTCCTCAAACTGGAATGGAATTCAATTCAGCAGATGAAGTATATACTTTCTACAATGAATACGCAAAAAGAGTTGGTTTTGGAATCACAACAGTGTGTAGCAGGACCAACAACAACAAACAACTTTGCTTCAAGCACCTAGCGTGTTGGAGGCAAGAAAAATCTAGAAAACAGAGAAGAGCATGAATCATAGGGATACTGAAAAAGTTGATTGCATGGCATCCATAAAAGCAAGACTGAATGCTACAAGTGGTAAGTGGATATTGGTTGAGGTTTCTCTAGAACATAACCATGGGATGTCCATAACATCAACTTGTTATCTTCGATCGCATAGGAGGATCAGCACACCAGAGAAGGCAGAGATCAGCAATTTACATGCTGTGAATGTTTCGACAACTCAGATATACTCTACCATAGCAAGGAGAAAAGGGGCAGAAGATAATTGGATTTCACCGAGAAGGATGCTCGTAATTTCATTTGTCGCGAACGTCAGTCTAAGCTGAAAGAAGGAGATGCTCACTCTATGGTAATCCATTTCACCGAAATGCAACTCAGAAATCCCAATTTCTTCTATACCTTAGACCTCAATGATAATGGTCATCTCAGGTCTGTCTTCTGGATTCATCCAAGGTCAAGATTGGCATGCACATACTTCAATGATGTTTTAAGCTTTGACTCGACCTATTTGAAAAATAGATATCAAATGCCTTTTTATCCATTCGTTGGGGTCAACCATCATGGACAGTCCACCTTGCTTGGTTGCGCATTGTTGTCTGATGAGAGTACTAAGACATATAAATGGGTTTTTCAGTCATGGCTGGATGCAAATGGTGGTCAAGCACCTATTGCCATAATAACTGACCAAGATAAGGCAATCGAGGCTGCTGTTAAAGAAGTTTTTCCTAACACACGACATCGATTTTGTCTTTGGCATATATTGAAGAAGATACCTGAAAAGATTGGCACATTTGCACAGCAGATCCCAAATTTATGGTTGATTTTGATAAGGCAATATATGATTCATTAACCATACAATCATTCGAGGAAAGTTGGGCACATGTTATGGAGAAATATAAAGAATGCAAGGCTATAGATTGGTTCAATGTCCTTTACGAATGTCGGGATAAATGGGTCTCAATTTACCTAAAGGATACATTCTTCGCAGGTTTGTATGTTATCGTCTTTGGTTCATGTTCGCGTTCAGCGCTTCTTTTTTTGATAAAATTATGTACAAAGATGTCATCTTCACAAAGGAGTAAGGGCATAAATCACTTCTTCGATGGATTTATAAATTCGAAGACTATACTAACGGAGTTCATAAGTAAGTACGAAGATGCCTTGGAGAAAAGTTACGAGGCCGAAAATGAGGAAGATAATAGGACATTGCAAACGATTGCTTTCCTAAAGACATCATCACCTTTTGAGAGACAAGCTGTAGGAAGGTATACAAGACGCATTTTAAAAAAATTTCAAATGAGATCCTTGAAATGGCTGCATCAAATACTAAATTGATCAAGGAAGCTAATGACTGTTGTGTATATTCTATAAAGTCGTATGAAAGGATTGAAGTCGATGGAATCGGCAAGGAGATGATCAAAGAATATATCGTGTCATACGATAGAAATATTGGGGATGTCCAATGCCAGTGTCCATCCTTTTAGTTTAAGGGTTACCTGTGTAGGCATGCCTTGCTAGTTCTTCATCAAAGCGACGTATTTTGTTTACCAGATAAATACTTCTTGAAGAGATGGTGCAAGGACATGAAATACCAATTCGATGATTTCGACTGCAATACTGAAGGTTGTGATAAAAGCACACGAAAATCATGGTACGCAGTGATAATTTTTTATTTGAAATATCTTAATATATTTTTGATAACATTATGTTATTGATTATAGATATAGTTTGCTGAGTCATCGGATGATGAAGCTTGCAGAGATAGCCTACATGTCTAAAGATGCATTTAATTTAGTGATGGATGGTCTAACACCTATATTCAAAATTGTCGTGGATGCTAATTGCGCAGCTAAGCCATGTACAGAGCTTGTAATTCAAGATCCTCAGCAAATTAGGACAAAAGGTCACCCAAGAGAGAACAGATTAAAGAGTGGAGTCGAGAAGAAGTCAAAAAGATCAAGGAAAAATCTGGTCAAGGCAACCGTTGACGCTCCACCAATGCAAAATGAAGTAAGAGCTGCTTCAAGCAACAGGCAGACATGTATGTAGTCAATTAACACCGGAGAGGATATGGAAAGAATTGTACCACCTTTCGAAACTTCGATGGAGGAGTTTGATGCTTATGTATTGAGTCAACTAACACAGTAGCACATATAAAACACGGGTGTCGTAACTTTGTAACTAGGGTGTCTTGGTCTCAAATGAAGAGCTTTGTAACTAGGGTGTCTTTTCAGCCAAATGAAATGCTCATCTTGTTTGCCAAGAGGATTTGATATTTTACAAATACGCTTGCACTGTTACGACACCCCAGCTCTCGCCTAACGATACCCTCGCTTTAAAGCGACGACACCCCTGTTTTCACAAAAGGACACCAATGGTTTTACCGCGACGACACCCCAGCTCTGGGCTAACGACACCCTAGCTTTAGCTCGACGACACCCAAAAGGCAAAAATCCTATGAGACCCCTGTTCTCACGAAAGGACACCAATGGTTTTAGCGCGACGACACCCTAGCTCTGGGCTAACGACACCCTAGCTTTAGCATGACAACACCCAAAAGGCAAAATCCTACGACACCCCTGTTCTCACAAAAGGACACCAATGCTTTTAGCGCGACGACCCCCCAGCTCTGACGTCAAAATTTCCACCTAGTTCAAATTTATCGTAGTGGTGTCATAAGCTTTTACCATGGGTGTCGTGAGGTTTCAACTGGGGTGTCGCGAAGGATTTTCAGCCGAAATCCTCCTGGGGTGTCGCGGAGATTCTCTCCGTGGTCAGTTATAAGCACGGGTGTCGTGAGGTTTCAACTAGGGTATCGCGAGGATTCTCTCCATGGTCAGTTATAAACACGGGTGTCATAGCATTGGTGCTAGGGTGTCGTGAGGTTTCAACTGGGGTGTCGCGAAGGATTTTCGGCTGAATTCCTCCTGGGTTTTGCAGGGATTCTCTCCGTGGTCAGTTATAAGCACGGTGTCGTAGCATTGGTGCTAGGGTGTCTTGAGGTTTCAACTGGGGTGTCGCGAAGGATTTTCGGCCGAATTCTTTCTGGGGTGTCACAGGGATTCTCTCCGTGGTCAGTTATAAGCATGGGTGTCGTACCATTGGTGCTAGGGTGTCGTGAGGTTTCAACTGGGGTGTCGCGAAGGATTTTTGGCTAAAATCCTCCTGGGTGTCGCGGGGATTCTCTCCATGGTCAGTTATATGCACGAGTGTCATAGCATTGGTGCTAGGGTGTCGTTAGGTTTCAACTGGGGTATCGCGAAGAATTTTCGACCGAATTCCTCCTGGGGTATCGCGGGGATTCTCTCTATGGTCAGTTATAAGCATGGGTGTCATAGCATTGGTGCTAGGGTGTCGTTAGGTTTCAACTGGGGTGTCGCAAAGGATTTTCAACTGAATTCCTCCTGGGGTGTCGCGGGGATTCTCTCTGTGGTCAGTTATAAGCACGGGTGTCGTAGCATTGGTGCTAGGGTGTCGTGAGGTTTCAACTGGGGTGTCGCGAAGGATTTTCGGCCGAATTCCTCCTGGGGTGTCGTGGGGATTCTCTCCGTGGTCAGTTATAAGCACGGGTGTCGTAGGATTGGTGCTAGGGTATCGTGAGGTTTAACTGGGGTGTCGCGAAGGATTTTCGGCCGAATTTCTCCTGGGGTGTCGCGGGGATTCTCTCCGTGGTCAGTTATAAGCACGGGTGTCGTAGCATTGGTGCTAGGGTGTCGTGAGGTTTCAACTGGGGTGTCGCGAAGGATTTTCGGCCGAATTCCTCCTGGGGTGTCATGGGGATTCTCTCTGTGGTCAGTTATAAGCATGGGTGTCATAGCATTGGTTCTAGGGTGTCGTGAGGTTTCAACTAGGGTGTCGCGAAGGATTTTTGATCGGATTCCTCCTAGGGTGTCGCGGGAATTCTCTCCATGATCAGTTATAAGCACGGGTGTCATAGCATTGGTGCTAGGGTGTCATGAGGTTTCAACTGGGTGTCGCGAAGGATTTTCGGCTGAATTCCTCCTAGGGTGTCGTGAGGTTTCCTCTTGGGATGTCGTAAAGCTTACTACGGTAACTGGGTATTTGGCTTCCCGACACTCTCTTCAATAATGGTTTCTTCTGTTCTCCATCCCCCGAAACTCAGCGAGGGGGGCGCAACCCTTCGTTTCCTATGAGTGCCCACTGAGATGGTGGCACATGGTGAGTTTCCACGATAGAGGCGCCAGAGCTGATAGCTCGGGCAATCGAAACATCCACCAGGAATAGCTTAAATATGGATAGGGGAATGCCATCGTTAATCACCTTTTCAGCTAATCTTCCAAAATTTTTAGATACTGAGATGGCTTTTAGAGGCGAGGGGCGATCAACTAAACTGCCAAGCAGGGGCATCAGTGGCTGTGGGGGGCCCCATGGGAGACGCACCACGGTAATCGTCATGGGGAGGTCTTTGCGTCGTCGCTCGCAAACCGCGAGCAACTCCACAGGACAGCCGAGCAATACCTGACCGTTTCAATGAGAGAGATCGAGCTCCTGCGTCGGGCCAAGAACCAGCTGGAGGGGCAAGTAGCGTTCCTCCAGTGCCAAATCGCCGAGTTAGCCCCGCAGCGTGGGGGGAGCTCGGCAGTGCTCGGAGAAGATGACAAGCCCCAGTGAGAGCTCCTGTACTTTTTTTCTTTCTTTTCTTCTTGTTTTTCTTTGTGTGATGAATAAAAAGAAATTTTAGTAACTTTTGTGTTTTGTATCAGACAGAAGGATAAGGGAGCTTGGATGTCGTAACTGTTTTTCGATCGATTTCATCCTGGGATGTGGTAAAGTTTTCTCCTAAGCATGAATGGGTGTCTTAAGTTTGTAACTTGGGATTCTTAATAATTCAACTGGGGTGACCTCACTATTTTTTGGCCGAATTCATCGTGGGGTATCATGGGCCTTCTCTCCGTGGTTAGTTATACGTATGGGTGTTGTAGAATTGGTGCTAGGGTGTCGTAAAATTTCAACTGGGGTATCACGAACGACGATATCCCCGACTCAGGCTGCTATTAACGATACCTCAGTTCTCATCTGATGACACCCTAGCTTTAAGGCGACGGCTTTCATGCAGGGACTGTTAGGGGGGGACCGATGACATCCCCGACTCAGGCTGTTAACGACACCCCAGCTCGCATCTGACTGTTAGGAAATGTGTCCTACAGCCAATCGTCTAGCTTGTAGACAGTTATGAGTTGATGTATATGAACATGATTTATTCAATAAATAAAAGTGAATTTTGGCCATACAACATATAGTTTACATCTTTCAGTAGAATTTCAATATGTTGTAGTCCTTAGAGTTACATGTATTCGACAATGGAGGAATTGTTGAGTAACTCTTAAATAAGTTCGCGGCCAAATGATACGTCGTTACCGAGGATGATGACGTAATCAAGTGTAGGTCGTTGTATGTCATATGGGTTGGTTTGTTCTCTTAAACCAAGGAGTGTATAACACTGGTATGACATGCGGGTCAGTGTAGGAGTACATTCACTGAACAGTGACTCATTTCTATTGAGTGCTCAACTGCCTCGAGCAACTCACAGAAAGGCAATGGGTATAAGTGTCCCTTTGACATGAGACTATCATGTTGACTTGATAAGCAACTCACTGTACTTAGGCACTGGACCACCCGGATTTCTAATCCAGTGACGGAAGGTTGCTGGGTGCAGTCAAGTACTTATTGGGTCAGTGATGAGTCAAGATGGGATTGTCCACTCTAAGTGCTAGAGAGAGTGCTCGAACTATGTTTCAATTTAGCAAAACCTTGGCCAAGGTAATCTTTGTGAGGTGTCACAAGATTCATTACATTGAAACATACTTGGGTGATTTACTCGGAGTTGGTAGTTAACTCCGTATTCGCCCAGAGTACTAGGACAAGGGGATGAATTATGCGGTAACCATAGCCTGGGTTCCAGAATGTTGCCTTGTGCAAATTCGATCTATGCAGACATCGGGAACCATGGTTAGATGGTCACATCGATTAGTATAGGAAGTGTTCCTGTGCTACCGGCTTAGGTTTGAACCTATGGAGTCATGCATATAGTCGGATGACTTGTACGCAAGCGTGATCACTGATTTGAGTGGGGCTTAATCAGATGGGTCATACGGGGTTCATTCTGGCTATGTCTAGCTAGCTCTAGACATTAGCGGCAGCACCTACTTCGAGGGTGATTTGAGTTAGTCAGTAACTCAAATAGAATTTTGGAACACGATATGAATCTGAAATAAAGTTAATTTGAACCATGGACCAATGGTTGGTCTGATAGCAGAGTGGTTTGGATCCGGGTTCGAAGTGGTTTGATCCAGATATCCAATAGAGACTCTAAAAGTTTATTTATGAATTTTAAATTCATAAATCACTTCGGATTGGAGCTCGGCAAGGCACAATATGAAGTATGGTTCAAGAGCTACGAGTAGCTTCTTTCGGATTTGAATTTGGACTTCAAACGGAATTGATTGGATCAATTCTGTTAACAAAAGGAAATTTTAATGATAATATCTTTCATTCGTCATCATCAACTTTTTATAACAGCTTGGGAACGGAGTTATTGATTATGTTACAAGAGGATGTTCAAAGGTTCCGTCACTCTATGTTTCCTCTTTAGGCTCGCCGTTTAAGGGACGCATTGATAAGGTGACTGCTGACTTAATGCTATGATAGGATTCATGTAATGGCATTTTAAAGAGCTCTTTCACGTTTTTTTTTATTGCAGAATTTTTCATCGGATATAAAAGATTATGAATAAAAAAAGGTGAACAGGTAAGAAGAAAAAAATTGATAGAGACTTTTCCGTGAAAGCTGATCTTCTGTAATCACAGAAAGTCTGCAAGAAGTCCAATTGGAGATTATCTCTTCTTGAGAGAAGAGTTCTCATTCCATTATTCAAGATTTCCACCTCCTGTCTGCATTCATCAGGCGTGCGTGTGATATAGAGGAGCGGCGCGTGCGGCTCTTGCAAGGCACGAAGGGAAACTTCTCTGTGCGGATTGGATCTACTACCTTTGTTAAGGTACTGTTTTAAACTTAAATAAATAATCTTAAATTTCAGATATGTTAATTTGCTTTAATTAATATTCAATGTGAATATTAAAACCGATTTACATGCTTTCCACCTTGAGATTCTGTGCATAAGAAAAACTGTTTTTCCCATCAAATGGTATCAGAGCCATGGTTAAGGCTTAGGAATGCATGTATAAGCATAATAGATCTGATATAATTATGCGTACATAATCTAATGTAGATCTAAAGTTGATCTTATTTTGATTAGTTTAGATCTATAGTAGATTTAAAAGTTTTGCATGATGAAAGCATGTTAAAGTTATTTAATGATGATTAAATATATTTTAAAGGTAGATCTAATGTAGATCTTGCATGCTGTGTTCTATTATATTTTGGATTGGGTATATTCACCAGGCCGTCCGGTCATAGGGAGGTTTCATAGCCTCTGTTTCCTTATTTAAGAAAGGTTTCCTATGACGTGTAAGGGTGTTACTGTGAAAGAACCATGAACGGATATACAGAATAAAAGAAAGAAAGATTAAAATATGTGTTAACCGAATTAATCTTTTATTCTGTGATAATTTTGATTAGATCCAAATTAATTAAAGATGAAATGTTAATAAAGATTAACATTAAGACATCTTAATTGATTTAAAACTTAATATAAATTACAGTAAAATTGTTTTACGTAAAGTTAGATCATAGAAAATAGAAAGAAAGTAAAGATGTTTTACGGAAAAATTTTGAAAAATGTTTCAAAATTAGAACTTGTTGGGGAGATTGTTGAGAAATTGTTGCCCCAATCTTATTGATTTTGATGATTACCAAAAGCCATGAGTATATTAAAAGATACAATGAGTTTATTTACATGAGCAATGAATTTATATAGAACAATCAATGAGTATGTTAAGTATGACTTTAATCTATTTGAAAGTAACTTCAAGCTCCATGTTTAAGCTTTCAAAAAGAAATTTTTATACTTCATATTTCAATCAATGAGTTTTTGGAACATTTCTTGAATTGATTCCTAATGACAATTTTATTATATTCAAGTCAAAAATTGATTTAAAATGAATCTGGAACGAATTTCAAGTCAATCAGAAATTCTGATTTTTGATACGTTCCAGAGCCGACTCTAGAGTTTCAGAGTCGACTCCACTCAGTATACAGAGATTCCTGATTTTCACGAGTCGACCCCTGTGATTTCAAGAGTCGACCCTCGATTCTGTCGAGCCGACTCCATGACTGTGTGAGTCGACTCCGCTCAGACACCAGAGGTTGTTTTTCTGAGCACTTCGCGAGTCGACCCCAACTTTTCATGAGTCGACCCCCGACTGTCAGGAGTCGACACCTTATTTTCGATGAGTCGACCCTTTGACTTTCTGAAATTTCTATTTTTGGTATCACGTCTTCGAGCCGACTCGGGAAAGCAGGAGTCGACTCCAACAAATCTGGGCGAGATTTTTCTGAATGCCAACTCAGCGTCAACGGTAAGATTTTTAATTAACGGCTATATTTCTTTGTTTCTAACGGCTATATTTTTGCAGAATCTATAAATAGAGAAGCCGTTTCAAATCAAAGACATACAAATAGAGATATACACATCAAGAGAGAAAAGAGAAAAATCGGAAAAATAGAGCATCATTTGAAAAAATCCGAGATTCAAAAATAGAGTGAAAGAAAAAGTGTGAAATCAAAGGAAGCTTCGTCTGTGCTCAAGTTCAACAATCCAAGAAAGCTTCAGAAGAAAATCCAAGAGCTATTCAAGAGCAACTCAAGAGATTTTCAATATTCAAAGAAAGAAAGAAAAAGCTCAAATCAACTCCAACGTTCAGTCCGTGAAGAATCCGAGCTGAGGCCCGATTCTACACTTCAAAGGAGTTGAGGAAAAGAAGAAAAGAAGAAAAGCTCAAAAGCCAACCAACTACAAATCAGGCTTTTCTAAACTTTGTTCTTTTATTTGATTATCTGCTCATTGAGGAGCTGTGTACTTGAAAAATACTATTTCTATTATTTGTGTCTAGTTCAATCTGGGGATTGAACTAGTGGAGGTAGTCTTACCTCGGTACAAGCTTGGTATAGCTTGTGTTAGGGTTTTTGTGCTGGTGAGCCCGAAAACCAGCTGGGTTCGTTGTGATCCCGGGAAAACAACAAGTTTGAGTTGTGAGCTTGTAAAACAACTCGGCTGTAATCAAGGAAGATTATAGTGTGGACCCAAGTGAATCTTGGGAGTGGACGTAGGTGTTGGATACACCGAACCACTATAAAATCTTTGTGTTTGCCGTGCTTCCATTGACTCTATCTCTATCTCTATTTTATTCACTGCACTTTGTATTTACATTGCATTTGCCTTCATTCTTCTTAAGCAAACTATTTTAAAAGGCTAATTTTTTAAAGAACCCAATTCACCCCCCCCCCCTCTTGGGTTGTCATCTGGGCCAACAATTGGTATCAGAGCAAGTGCTCATTAGATTTTGATCACACGATCAAGAGCTAAAGATCCAAATGGCAACTCAAGTTGGATCATTTGCTGAAGGTCATTCTACGAATAGACCTCCACTGTTTAATGGTTCAAATTATTCTTATTGGAAAGCAAGAATGAGGATATTCATTCAAGCTTCTGATTATGAATTATGGGGTGTTATAATTAATGGACCTAGTACACCCACACATGTTATTGATGGCACTATTGTTCCTAAGCCCGAAAGGGACTGGAATGATAATGATAGGAAGATGGCACAGCTTAACGCTAAAGCCATGAATGTTTTATATTGCTCTTTAGATGCAAATGAATTTAATAGAATCTCCACATGTAATTCCGCAAAGGAGATTTGGGATAGATTAGAGGTTACCCATGAGGGTACCAACCAAGTAAAAGAATCTAAAATTAATATTCTTGTTCATAAATATGAGTTGTTTAGCATGGAACAATCTGAAACCATTGCATGCATGTATACTAGATTTACAGATATTGTAAATGGTTTAAAAAGTCTTGGTAAGACATATACTAACTCAGAACTTGTTCGAAAAATTCTTAGGTCATTACCAAGATCATGGGAAGCAAAAATGACAGCAATCCAAGAAGCAAAGGACCTCAACACTCTACCCTTAGAGGAGCTTCTAGGATCACTTATGACCCATGAGCTGACAATGAAGCAGCATGTAGAGGAGGACACAAAGAAGAAGAAAGTGATTGCCCTCAAAGCTGCAAAAAAGAAGAGAGCAGCAGATGATG